>APFE031548662.1:0-12995 GCA_000404065.3 Pinus taeda
GCTTTATCCCTTTGAAGGAGGACCTAGTAACTTCCCTCCATTGCACTATAAATTAAGGCATTGGGTTGGTTGCTAGGGAGTTTAGAAGTTGAACATTTTTAAGGGTAAATTCTGGTGGAGTTAAGACTTCCTAGTTAAACTTGAGAGGAGAGATCACATACCTTTTGGCTTCATTGGGAAGTGAGTAAAACTTGTCAAAGTAGAGGAGACTTCTTGCTGGACCCTAGGAGGAGCTTGTACAACATCAAGGCACAGGTTGTAAAGTTCCTCTTTGATTTGAATTAATACAATCAGATTCATTTTTCTCAACAAATTGTCTTATGTGGTTTGTTTCATAAATTCCTTGATCATTATGATGGATATGCTTTATGACATTGGCTTTTCAGGTGCTATTTAATTTGTTTGCTTGTTTGTGTTTGCAAACTTGCTACAAGGGAGCTCATTTGGATCAAAGGAGCGAGGCTTCCACAAACTTGAATTGGCCCCAAGGTAGGCCTAAAACACTTGTTTTCCTTTGTTTTTAATTGCATATTTAGAGAAAGATAGTTTTTGATTGGCTTGCTTGTCATTAGATATCTTTAGATACTAGGGAGGTCGAGCTTGCCCGCAAAATCGACTCATTCCGTGTGACAGAGTGAATAAAGGGCCAAGTTGTATCATGAATGAACCATGCAGTAGAGGTTTATTCACTGGCTTAGCCATTAGGCATTGAAAATTTGACTTGGCAAAGTGTTAACATCCATGTGATAAAACAGATCATTCTGGAAGATGAGAGATCAAACTTTTAGGGGACCCATTGAAAATTTGCTATCAAGGCATGTTTTAATAGGGTGGTAGTTGTGGCTACAACAGGATCATGACAAATAACCAAGTTTAGCCTTTTTCCCTTTATTAGGAGATTGAGTTAGCCAAAGAAAAACATGTAACTTCTCTCGTTGTTTTGGGAGACTTTGGTTGTAGAGTATTTATGGGCTTACGATGCATGATAAATAACCAAGTTTAAGCTTTTTCCTTTTATTAGGAGATTGAGTTAGCCAAAGAAAAACATGTAACTTCTCTCATTGTTATGGGAGACTCCCTCCTTCTTATTTGGCACTTGGCAAACAGATCTTCTTTAAGGGACAACACATTAGAAAGTCGTATAAAAAAAGATAGCAAAACCTCATAAGAGTTCTCTTAAATATCATATTTCTATGTTCTATTATAACATGTAAATTTTTGTTTTGGTTGGTGAGTTTTTTAAGGTATATACCTAGAAAACATTGTTTTTGTTGTCAAGTAACAAGTCCCTCTCAAAAAAATATTTTTGTTAGAAAAAGTTTGAAAAAATTAAACTTATTTGTATATCTTGAATAGAAAAGTTTGTTTTCAAAAACCAAGCAACAACAAAGGGTAGTAGCATATAAAACATGTTATCTAAAGGTCGTGGATTATTTCAGTCATATTTAGAGAAATTTTAGTCCACAAGTTTTTATCAGACATTCCATAGTTGTGCACACTTTATGTATCCACTAAAAAGCCTTGAAAACTGGAGTATCTTTACAAATTTATCCTCATAGACTTCATCATTTGTAATGATCATCAAGCAACCACATATCAAGCACATGTAGCAAGTTCAAAAACTCTGACATTAAAGTATCTAGCATCATCAAGTAGTTTTGTTTTCAAAGCATGATGAATCAATACAAAAACGATCAAGGGTAACAACATGTAACATTTTAATTGATTTTATTTAAGAAACTATAAGACATAGAATGCATTGAAATATTTCAAACGTTAACCTAAGCTCAAGAGGGATAACATAAAATACTTGTCCTTAATAAATGATAACATACAATCCGATAGTCACCCACTTCATATGATTTTCATCAAATCTTGATCCGGATCCATCACATCATTAAATAAGTTGCTTCGAAATTGGATTGAGAGTTTCATCAATGGTTAAGAAGTTTTATAATTATATGAGATAGATTTCATTTTCCATTGTTACTTCTATCAAGGACATTAAACCCAAGCTCTATTATTAAACCCAAGCATAAGGCAACAACTGGATGTGAGATGAGACTTACCACACATATATGAGAATATGAAATAGACCAAGTTATTTTGGACTTAGGATCCAACATGATGTTTTGCATAAAAAACATGGGAACGAATGGAGAGACCCACGCTGCAATGGTCTCCAATTTAGTTAAGGATGGTGAATCAGCAGAAGATCCTCCCCATGGGACGAGTACAGGGAGTAATAGTGGATATTGAATGTGCGGGCGCATTGGCTGAATTTGAAGTAATAGACGTTGTGGATGACAACAACCACTACCCTGCACTCCTTGGGATTGATTGGGCTACTGACATGAACGGGGTGATTAATCTGAAAAAGTGAAAGATGAAATTTGAGAAGAAAATGCTTCGTGTAGTAACACCCTTGGATCCTATAGAAATACTGCACTATACTTAGCCGGTCCATGATTATGAAAGTGATGATGATTTGGACCACATATATATAATATAACAATGTGAGATGAAGATTGTGTGAATCCGAAAGTAGATGGATGTATTGTGTGGGACCGTGATAGTTCCTGCAGATCAAATTCGAACAAAGAATTTGATTTTTTGATCCATTACATTATGTATATTTGTATTTTTAAATAAATAAATTTTAATTAAAATCATCCCATTGAAGCCGACAACACACAGCCATTTATAAAAATTTATTTATTTATATACATTAATAATGAGTATAAATGTAATATATAAAAATTTATTTATTTATATATCATTAATAATGGTGTATAAATGTAATATTCATGTATGAAATAAAACATCATGTAAATAAAAATGAATTTTCCATTAAACTTATATTATTGATAGTGATAGTTAAATGTTTCGAATCTGATAATTCAATTTTAATGTAATATTCATGTATGAAACAAAACACCATGTAAATAAAGATGAATTTTCCATGAAACTCATATTATTGATAGTGATAGTTGAATGTTTCGAATCTGATAATTCAATTTTTCCCACAAATGGGAACAAAGAATCTAAGAAAAGCTAAAGATGCGTTTCTTTAAAAGGCAAAAAAAAATAGAATTAATTAATAGTGTGTCCAAATGGGGCTATTCAAAGTCTTGGGAGATGAAATATAAAAGAATTGACTTTTAATACGTGACTAAACTTGAAAATTGTAATTTTTAATTTCTGACCATTTAACTATGGTTGGTTTTGCTATGGTGGGATGAAACTAGCACATGGGGTCAATGGTTTGCAGAGTTAAAAATACAGAGAGATTCACCCATGATTTTCTTGTAACCCATGCTATTTATCAATTGTATTTGAAAATCAAACAAATAACAAAAATGCATGAATCTTAGGTGAGATGTCACTCATAAGTACTATATATATACAAACCTTTCACTTGTAAAGGTACACATGTTTTCCACTATCATGCAGATATAAAATATTTTTACATTTAATAAAGAGTTGGATTTTAGTATATTATGATTCTCTTGGTTTTATTTTTCATTTTCCTTCCATTTACTAAAGAATTGAGTTATTTCCATACTATTATTCCCTCTTTACTTTAATTCTAGGTATTATGTTGATACTTAGTATCATTCTTCTCACACAATCTAAATTAGTGATATCAAAAAACTTGCTCTTTGTTATCTCTTAGTGCATGTCCTTAATGAGGTCAAGGTATAGAGAGATGGATCTCATGTAGTTTCACTTGAGGACAACAAATCTTGCCAACCCAAGCGACCTATTGTGGCAAGAGAAAGGAGAAATGGTGGAGTAAGAGATCCTTTCAATATATTTCTAGAGGAAGCCCCCACATAACAAAGGAATGAGATGATGGACACCTTCACTAAAATATTTTGATGACTACCAATGGTATCATAATCATCTTCGAAAAACAGTCATTTCAAAGGTGCAACACCCTCCATGGTAAAATTTAATTTTTATAAACAATTATTTGAAGGTAACATAGATGGAAATTCCCAAGAGAAATGATTGAACATGCTTGAGAGTTATTAAGCTATCCAAAAATTTTGTTATAGTGAAAATTTTTCTCATAGTGAAAAATTTAGTTTTGTACTATTTAAAAGAATTATGCATGTCAAATCTTGGTGGGAAGGTTACTATGAGTGATACACTATGGACGAATCTATTTTATTTAGTAAAGAACCCATCTAGGAATAATTTTTGGATGCTCTTATGGAGGAATTCTACCCTACGGGGTCCTATGATGACTAATGCATGAGATAGATCAACTATGCAATAAGAGAGACCAAATGATGCTAGAGTATACCAATATTTTCCATATATTGTGCTAAAATTTTGGCATTAGATAATTGGAGTGATACCTGGTTCTAAATTACTATAGTGGCCTACATAGGCACATATAAACAAAGATGGATTTCTTGGACATATCATTAATAAGAGTCACTTATAAATATGATATCAAAATTGAGAATAAATTAAAGCAATAGAATAAGGGATCATTTGGGTTCACAAGTCCCTCGCTAATGAAGCTTGGAGAAGGTGGGCCTAACTCACAAAAACTGGGACAAAGAAATGAGATCCAACCTCAAAAGCCCTTGGCATAACACGAATGTATGTTGCTAAAAATAATAATTGTTGGATGAGATCAAAGAAACGAATCCCAATTGAGAATTTGATTTAGAATAGGATAAAGGAAAGTAGATCATCTATGTAGGGCCTAGTGTTACCATAACAATAACAAAGATTGAACCAAGGGAATCAAAGGATCCTGAGGAGGGAGAGTGTCTCTTTCATTCATAGATGTAAATGAAGGGGACCTCACTACATTTCATTATCGGCAATGGAGCTAAAAGGAATTGATCTGTGCCCAAGTCATCAAGATATTTCAAGTTCCAACAATGCCACTTCCCCAATCATACACCATTGGTTGGTTTAGAGAAGGATGAGACATACACATAAGTTAGCAATGTCATTTATCCTATAGCATCAAGTGCTCAAAAAATGAGGTACTTTTTGTTGTGCCACTTGAAGTTTATGATGTTATTTTAGGACAAAATTATGTGTGGAAACATTATATTATTTATGGTTCTTGCCCTGATAGTGTCATTATTACTCTAGGGAATCATATTTATAGGATATAGAGGTACTTCTAACTACTATAAATTCAACAAGTTTTGGAAAAATAATTCCAAACATTAGTGTCTTATACATCAAATTTTTTCCTCTTCTTGGCCCAACAATAAGCAAAACAAAAGTTCACCATGATAACCATAGCTTTAGTAAAATCTCACTAGAAAATACAAGAAAGTGGAAAAAAATGAAGAAGAGTCTAGAGACATATTCACCTCACCTATAAGGGTGCCTATACACTTATAGATAAAAAATTTGCATGTATGGGATGCCAAACTCCCATATGGTCTACATGGTGATAATAGATCTCTCCATAACTTTATTGGTCACAAGTGTTTTCAACTATATTTTGGGTTCCAATAGTTAGCCCACATTGATGTAGCTCTACCCACTGCATCTTAATTGACAAGTTTGTACCATATTCAAACCAAGGGAGATCGAATAACCAATTTCTTTGAATTGATCTAACACGTCTAATGACAAGTTTAAGATATGTTGTAAAATTCCAAATCTAAGTACAAACAACAACATGATGGATCAAAAAAAGTTTTGGGTTGGTGATAAGACGTGGTTGCATTTACATAATGAGTTCATCACAACTCCTAACCGAAAAATTAGGCCACTCCATTGTGGACCTTACACCATCACAAAGGAAGTCACCTATAGTGAACCAAAGCATGAACACTAACACAAAGAACGTATGTCACCCAAGAACACAACTCTATTAGGATGTCAAGGTGAGGAAACTTCATCAAGCTAAGTGGTTCATCAGGATCCAAATTCAACAAAATTATCTGATGAGGCATCTTGATGCAATGGGGATCATTGATTCCTAATGGGGGAGGACTAATATAAGTGGATATCAGGAAATCACCAGAATAAATGATTATTTTACCATTGGATTTTTACAAGAACAATCATTCACTAGTTTTTGCCATTATTGGTTAAATATGGTATCACAATTTTTCTCTTTTTGTAATCCTTGATATTTGCCAATGGAATTTGAAAATAAATAATAAAAAAATGAAAAGGGGTGACTCCTATATGGAAAGGCACTCATAATTATCATATCTACATTCCTTTCATTTGAAAAATGACACATTTTTCCATTTAATAAAGTGTTGGATTTTACCATTGTCTTTATTTTATCTTCCATTTTCCTCCCATTTTATAAATAATTTTGTTTTTTCATATTATTATTATTCCCTCTTCACTTTATTTCTATGTATTGTGGTGATATTTAGTCTCATTCCTCTCAAATAATGTTTATTAACTTGTGAAGTACGCCTAAAATGAAGGCCCATACCCATACCACGAGTCAAAGCACTTCCATTAATCATGGAAATAATTTTTGAAGTCCAAAACTGAGTCACAAAACCTCCAAAAGTAGTCACATCAAACTTAGAAAGAGTGATGATTTGGATCAAATGTGAACGTTTTCCTTGAATTTGGCTTGAAATGACTCGAAATAATGTTAAGATTCTTACCAAGTCAGGAGGAGCCCCAATGTTGTCCTCATTAGGCTCACTGTTCACTTGATTTGACCTTTTAACACCAACTTCCACTTGAAGATGGAAAGGTCCATGACATGGGATTTATCTTACTTATTTTGATGAGTTAAGGCTTGTTTTTTTCTTTTCTTTTTCTTTTTAATGCTTGATTATGATCCTTGAGGCTTGCCACATCATTCACTTTCATAATTATACCACCAACTCACTTAAGTGACTTCCCACATCACCTATTTGATCCCCATATCTTTCATAAGTGAATTCGACCCTCCTTTGAAGAAGAAACAAGCCTTTAAAAATGCATTTTGAAGTAGGCACTTTGGATGCATTGAGTTGGAGATGACTTTGTTTGCCTAGAAGAGTATAATGTGCCTCTTTTCTTACCTAAGAATGATATATGTGCTTAAGGAAGCCTAAAATGCATTATGAGTTGTGAGACTACCATGTAAAATGATGAGAAGTATGAACCATGGAAAATGTTTCCATGTACATATGCTAGAATGGTTCATGTAGGGAATAAATAGGTGTGTAAGACAAGGGTGTTTCCAACCTCACATAGCGAAATCACCTTTACATAGGAATAATCATAGCTAAGTAACTAAGGGCTCCTCTAAATCAAGTATCCAAGTAGATCCACTTCCAAGACCTCCAAAGCCTATAAAGGAAATTAAATTCCCATCAAGGATGGGACTTATCACCCACTAGGGAGTAGGAATTAGATAAGTGCCATAAACCTAGAGGCAATGAAGATGGGGAAAAAAGTGCTAGGCATAACCAATCCACTTAGGGGATTGAGGACATCATATAGACAACGCTTGTAAATATGATCCCACATTGCGTTATATAGTAAAAATTACAAACATTTAGGCTTATAATCATTTTGACTCTTATTAAGAAATGTAGTGTATACTATAAAGGATCTAGGATGTAACATGACCTTTCGATCCCTCCTTTAATATCCATGGTGAGTACCAAAATAGATCGCATCTAAAGAACTTATGCTGTAGTTTAAGGTCATGTTGATGTTCAATGAACCTTAGATATCACCATCTCACACATATCCCACTTGTATTCCTAATATCGAGCTTAAGGTGATTATGTTGTGGTTCAAGGCCTTGTTCATGGCACAATAGCTTAATAATACTAAATTACGGTTGAGATCTCTATATTCTCCCGCAACCATATAGTGCATAAAACCTTTTAATGGTTTCCATGTCCCACTCTAAGGACAATGACCTCCTATACAAGGCATCTTCCATAGTTTTTGGCGTTGTTGATAGCCCTTGGATTGTAGAAGTTTCCTTTAGGGCTTAGGATTCTTATTTTTCACCCTCACCTATTAGTGATGCCTTGAAACCCATCCTTATTATTTAATATTTTGTAATAGGAACAATTTTCTACTTGGGCATTGAATATCCCCTTTAGAGAGCTTATATGGCAGTTTCAAGCCTTTTGCATGGTCTATGATGAAGGATTTTTTCAAGGGCTTAAATATTTTCATATATAGAGTATTGTAGGTGACTAATTTTGTTTGAAAATTCATACATATAGAATGTAAGTGAATATTCAATAAAAACATGTAATTTACTATTCAAATTGCCAAATTTTTGGCGAATATCCTATATGTAAAACGTAGGCGAATTTTTAACCAAATTGGGAATATTTAGAATTCCCTTGTTTTTCTTCCATTCAATTGGTAATGTCCTTGAGATCCATTCCTTAAGTGAAAATCCTTTTAAGCCCACCCATATTACCATTAGAGGTCAAATATCCCCTTTGAAAGAACTATGTGATGATTTAAAGTAACACTCTTAACCTAAGTATTCTTTTCTACTCTTTAAAATGTAGAAAAAAAACATTGTAAAACTCTTTAAAACAATGCCAACTAGCTAAAAAAGATACACATTTTTTTTAGGAAAATGAGCAATTTCTTTCAATAAATCAATTTATTTAAACTATGTTTTTGTTAATGAGATTTATGAGGTATCACTATTTTTTAAAGAAAAACTTTTACATATTTTACATACTGAATATTCATTTTTACAAAAATACCTTCCCAAATGAAAATGCATATAGCTTTTAATTTATAAGTTAATAAACTATATGTAAACTTATAAAATTTAGAAAACACAATATATTTTATATAGTCAATACTTATTTTTTCAAAAATACATTTATACATTCTTAAATGACATTGTGCATTTTCTTTCAATACATTAATTTATAAGCTATATATTAGCCTATAAAATTTAGAAGGCATTAATATTTAAAAAAAAAAATTCTAATTTTGCAAAAATACATTTTCAAATTTCCTATCCCAATTACTATCTCATCTTAATATACTTAAAACAAGATAATAAAAATATTAAAAACTAAAATATATACCACCATAGTAATGAGTATCTGGTTAAAATAAAAATGTTTATAATATATTATAAATAATAATTAGATTTAAATTTAGGAAGATATGCTCTAACAAAAACTGTGAAAATAGAAAAAGATGTACCATCAGAATAGGAGTGGAGGGTTTTCTCATCCACGCTTAAATACAATTATCTTCCAGTTTTGATTTAGCAGGCATTACAATCTGAATGCTGGTTTAGCTTTTCGAAAATTCGTTTGAATATTGGCATGATAACATAGTTCATTCACATTTTTAATACTTTTTATATTGACAAAATAAATGCATTTTGTACGAGCGTTAATTTGTTTGGAAGAAACTTACTGTATACAAATATAAATACATCGAATAAATAAATGGAAAAGGATGATACACCATTGTCTCATTTTTGTAAATCTAAGTTATAGTTGTTAAACTTCAAAATTTTAGCTGTTTTAGATGTTTTTGATGGTGCTAATCCATTTCCACCATCAAAAACACGATTCAAACACTGCCTCTACAAGATTTTTTGAATTTTTTTTTGCCCTGGCCATTTTTGGTCGTCTCGACAATTCCTCCGCCTCTTTAAACGAGTCCAATGATAAATGTTAGTGGAAGTTAATTATATCATACTAAAAATTAAGAATTAGTATATATTTTGAGGATAATTTTTCAGTTAATTTTAATTAAAATTCACAAGATATTTTTAAAAGTTTGAGTTTAAGTGGTTTAACTTGTAGAATTCGAGTGCTTTCAAGAGGCTTTTCAAAGTACTAAATCCTTTTACGCATTCAAAAATGCATTTTAAATAACAAAAATTCAGTTTTTTCCTTTTGCAAAGTCATGGATACAATTCTCTTGACATTCTCTGGGTTATGCTCTATTATTATCGAAATAAAATTAATTATCAAAATAAAAAAGATTATTGAATTAAATTTCATAAAAGTACATGAGTAAAGCTAAAATAAATTTTTTCCAAAACAATTATAATGATTTAAAAAAAACTTTAAAATAATTTTTAGCCCTAAGTAAATAATATAAAATAAAATTAAGAAGACACTGCTCAACAATTGCTAATATTCAGCACACAACAATTTTATCTATTGATATTACTAGGCTTTCTTTCAATTTCTATTGCTCCCCTAAACTTGCACTGATGGAAATGTCTAATCTTAACAATGACCTCACTCTTTTCAATGTAGGTGTGATGTTTAGTTTTTCCCACATGTTCTGCTAGAGCTAATGACTAATCTTAGCAATGACCTCAGCCTTTTCAATGTAGATGTGATGTTTAGTTTTTCTCACATGTTCTACTAGAGCTAAGGATATTCTGCTAGAGCTAAGGATCTAGATGTGGCATAGATTTAAATAGAAAGCACAATGTAGAGAACAATAATATAAGGTTTAGAATCTAACGACTAGATTTTAAAATATTTAAAATATTACTATTAGATTAATTTCTAAACTATTTTAATAAGATAGAGTCAACAACTAACAATGAAAATAAGAATAAAAATAAAAAGTAACTTTTATGTTTAAGGGTCAAAGTTAAAATTGAATTAAATCAAATTTGATAAGTTAGATATCAAAATGGTCAAATAAAATCATTGAAAGTCAAAATGAATAATTAAAATCAAATAAAAATAAAATGAAAATTAAGAAGATTTTTATTTTTAATTAAGATGATTTATTTTTAAATATTGAAATTAAATTTAGTCAAAATAATAATTAAAATAATAATAATAATAAAATTAAAGAGATTTTTGTTTTTAATAAAGGTCTTTTTTTTTAATTTTATTATCAACATAAAATTGATTTTTCAAAAGTAAACATTGATAATTAAATTATAATAAAGGTCAAATAAATTATAAGTCATAACGTTTTAACAAATTTAAAAGTCAAAATGATAACTAAAATCAAATAAAAGAATAATTAAAAATATTTTTAAGTTCAATTAAGATGATTTAAAAGTTATAATAATAATTATAATAAGAATAAATTATAAGAATAAGAGTAAAATAAAATTATTTAAAAAAATGTTGGCAAACATTCTCTTATGTGATTTCTACTGAAAATTTTTAACATTAAATAAATAAAATAAAATAAAATTAAGCATACACGGTTGAGACCCAACAACTACTAATCTTTGAGCCATCGTCTTTATTGAGATTACTAGGTCTTCTTTCAATTTCTATGGCTTCCCTAAGCTTGCAGCAGTGGAAATTACTAATCTTAGCAATGTTGTGGGCCTCTTCAATGTGATGTTTAGTTTTTCTCATATGTTCTGCTATATAAAGCTGGTGTTGTGGTTATTAAAAATAAGGAAGATTATCAGAAAAAAATGTTGGATCACCTTTGTAATAGAGGAAGCTATAGAAAACTTCATAAGAATCCCTTGAAGAAGATCTCCAAAACTGTGGCTCTTGCTATTAAATCCAGTAGCACTGTTGGTTCTTTTAGTCATAAAATCATCAAAAATAACCCTCTTACCCCTAGGATCTATGGACTTTCGAAGATCCATAAGGAAGGGGCTCACTTGAGACCCATTATCAACATTATAGGGGGGCTAACCTATTTTCTAGCAAAGTATTTAGCCTAGAAGATAAAACCCCTTGTTGTCCTTACTAAACCTTTTTTCAAGGACTCATCATCGTTTGTCAATGAGTTAAAGGGTATAAAACTCGATCCTAGTGAAATTCTTGTGAGTTTCGATGTAGTATCCCTCTACAGTGACATCCTTATTAATGAGGCCATTGAAACCATCAAACGCATTACAGATCTCGATACAGCTAAATTAGTTGAAATGTGTCTTACCTATACTTTCTTTAGGTTAAATGGTGAATTCTACGAACAAACTTGTGGTGTTGCCATGGGTTCCCTCCTCTCCCCTGCTATGTCCAAAATCTTCATGGAAGAATTTGATTCCAAGGCCTTCGTCTCAGCACCATTCAATCCAAACCTTTGGAAGAGGTTCATAGATGACACATATGTTATCTCTTCCCATGGTTGGGAAATGTTGGAACTTTTTTTTCCAACATATTAACAATCAGTCTAGCTCCATCAAGTTCATCATGGAATGTGAAATCAATGGGAGTCTTCCTTTCCTTGATGTCCTTATTTCAAATAAGGAGGACGATTTTTTCCAACATATTAACAATAAGTTAAACTCCATAAAGTTCATCATGGAATGTGAAATCAATGGGAGTCTTCCCTTCCTTGACATCCTTATTTCAAATAAGGAGGACGATTCTTTCTCTCATCACATCTTTCGTAAGAAAAAACACACTGAACAATATCCTCATGCTACATCCCATCATTTTCCCACTCAAAAGTTGGGTGTTCTTAACACTTTAGCTAATTGAACATTAAGAGTTTCAAATGAAAACCACCTAATTCATGAGAAAAAACACCTCCTCAATGTTTTTAATAATAATGGCTATAGTAGGCACCAATGTGAGAAAGCTTATCTTAAGGCTTACAATGGTCCAAAGATTACTGAACAACCCAAACATCAGTGCTTTGTTGTGCATCTTCCATTTATCCAAGGGACCACTGACAAGATTGCGAGGATCCTTAAGAAGCATACTGTCCTTTCAACCTTTAGGCCTCTAAACATCATTCAAAGCTCCCTGAGATTAGTAAAAGACTCGGTTGACCCGAAGAATATGAAAGGTGTTTATGTCATCCCATGCTCTTGTGGGACACCCTACATTGGTGAGACTAGTTGCTCAATAAATGAAAGGATTCACGAGCATGCAGATGACATCAAACACGAGAGAACCTAATCCTCAAGAACATGCGAGAAAAATTAAACATAGCATCTACATTGAAGAGGTCGAGGTCATTGCTAAGATTAATCATTTCCGTGGCTGCAAGTTTAGGGAAGCCATAAATTTGAAAAAAATTATAGTAATCTCAATAATAGCCGAAAGATTACAAGTTGATAGGTCCTCACCTTGTCTTCTTAATTT
>APFE031548664.1:0-13870 GCA_000404065.3 Pinus taeda
CACGAAGCTTGAATCCTTCTTTTCTGATTCCACATCCATTTCCTTCGCATATGATTCCTTTTCTTTGGAACTCTCAAAATCTTGGGTCTAGGCTTCCTGTTATCTAGAGTCTTGCCCGTAATCAAGTTCTATAAAGCATTGAATGGATCTCCCAAATGATTGAGCTATATTTATACAATGCTTCATGCATTTTGAGTAAAACACTAAGATCCATATTGAAAAGGTATTTGTTATATGTTTCTTATGAATGCATAGATGAGGTTAGTGTATTTCATATATTCTCATTGCAATACTGAATGTTGAATCTAACTCTTCAATGATCCATGGATTGAGTTTTAACTTGTTCAGATCTCTGTTTGTATAGAATTGAGCTTAGTAGAAGTATAAAAACTGTGAGTTCTATTATTCATCAAGTTTTGTACCTACAAAATTGTAATTGGCTTAAGTAGCTACATAACAACTCTGAGTTCTGTTCCAAGTGTGGGTACTTGCCTTTGATTTCTAGCACATAGGAAAGCCTTGAAAGTGTGAGAATATGCAAAAATAATCTTATGGGAGAAATAGCCATTTCACTCTACAGCCTCTATGTGTCAGCAACAATGGCTTTCATAAGTAGAGTAATTTCCCATGACAACCCAAAACATTGGCGGAGAGAAGAAACCAAATGAACTAGATGAATTAGGAACTTCCAGGTTTCGTGTCAAAACTAAATCCATTCCATATCCTTGCTAGAGTAGGCTATTTCTTAAGATATAAGATGGGTTGAATACATGCCATATATAAAGGTATTGATAGAGAGACATGATCAAGAAATTACATGGTATTACCTCAATTGGTTGATGTACCAACCAAAATCGAATAGACTGTCCAGTTAAATACCATAATGAAGTAGCTATTTCAATGTAATTGATATGTGGAGTAGGGGTCTATGTGTCTTTATTAATGTTTTTTGTTTCTTTTACAAAAGTAGAGGACATGATCTTGACCTAATTTATTGGTAGGTGAATACTTTTAAAAAAGTTTCCTTGAGACTTGTTAACATGATGAGTTTTGTTAGAATCTACCTTATGAAGAAATAAAAAGTGTGAATTTCATGACCAATGTTTTGGTTGAGAGAGCTCCTACAAGACAAATATTAATGAGACAACAACACTTAAGGAAAGATTAGTGGATTAGTTACTAGAACAACAACAATATGCTAATCAAAATCAACATTGTGAGAGCTTACTTGGATATATTTGACATTAATATTAATTAATAGGAAATTGTGAAAGGAGTTGATGTGGTGATTGCAAACATGTTGACCTTGCTGTAGTAAAAAGTCAATGATACTCATTGAAAAGATAAACCTTCAAAGATTTGTCATAGTATAAATTTATTGAAGATAAACATGAGAATTGTTCTACAAGATTCAAAGTGATCTCAGGTGAATTATACAGGTTCTATAAATGTTCTTGATGGAAACATCTCATGCCTGAATGTGCAATCACCATACTTGATTTTAGTTCACCTATGCATTTTCCATTCATCTTACAATCCCAATACAAAGTTGAGTGCATGCTAAACAAAGGTCCACCAGTTCAACATATTTCTTAGCAAACCATTTTCAATACAACATATCACATCATTTCAAGGTTAGTTTGTGACTACAAAAAATAAGATACCTTGGAAACTTCAAAATGAAAGTGGAAACACAAAAAAAGGAAGCAAAAAGAAAGGATTGGGGATTTATTTGTTGTACAAGACTTTTAAATCCTTAGATTTTTTTGTGTAGAGAACCATACAAAATTGGACATGGGGCCTACTGTATGTAAGAAATTTCTAGGTTAACATGTCTACAACACTTATCATATTGTGGTGTGATCAATGCTCTCTCTTTAACAAGAATCCTACAAAGGTAAAGCAAACACGAACAATAACTTGGATGGAAACTTTTCAGAAATATAAAATCTCTGTTATGTTCTGGATACATAACACTTTATCAAATTTTCCATGAACATAGTGGGTTACTCTACAATGTATGATACCAAACCTCTAAATCTATATGTTCTTGGTGGAGTACTTGGAATTTGGAAATGACAATAATAGACATAGATATTTTTAGAACATAAAAAATAAATTTCATTTCACTACACAAAAACTACAAAATTTTAAATCCAATATAGAAACTTCATTAAAATATTTCCACTGAACCAAAACATTTTTTCTTGATGCCAAGCATCAAACATAATGATTGCATTTAACAGCCAATCAAAGAAAAATCATATAGCGACCACTTCATTTTAGCGGCTATAATGTTGTTTGTTGTAACTTATGCGATGTGAGCATGTTTTTGTAAGGTATCAATAATTATGAATAATTCTATGTTCCTTTATATGTTATTGGAATTGTTGAGGAATTTCATAAAGTTGTGTTTTTTCAAAACTTTGTTGGGGCTTTGCATGATGTGGATTTCCTTGGAGAGTTTTGTACTTATGTTTCTATTTCATGTACTATTATCTTATGTACTTATATTTCTATTTCATGTTGGGTGAATTAGCATGGGATTCCCATAAATATCACAAGAATCTCTCAAGTTCTTTCTTACATCTATTTGAGGAGCCTAGCCAATTGGGTTTTACATTGAAGAAAACACCTTCCTTCATAGAACTTATTTATATGGATATTTCTCAAAGGGATTTGATACTTCCGTTAGTTGTAGATAATTCAAGCCCAAAGGTGGGCATAATGAAAGATTCAAAATATGTGGCAGGACCATCTATTGTTGACAAGCACAAAGCCTCTAATTTTCTAGCCTCACTTTTTATAACTAGTTCTTGGGACGTAATGTATAAGAACTAAGCATCAGGTTGCATATAAATTCATCAATTCTTTATAGCCACATATGGAAATTGTAAAATTGTATAAAGTAACTCATATTTAATGACTTTTCATGAAGTAAAATGACTAGATGCTAGCACATTTCAAGATACAAAAATGATTTGGTGAAAAAATGCTAATATGCAAAACGTAAGCTTGTTTGGGAAGTATTTGAGAATGGTTTGAAGAGAAAGATAGAGGTTCAATGGTCAGAAATAACCTCTTTGAGGGCCAATTTTCTAGACAATGAACCTGACACCTTAGGGATTGAAGTAAGTATTTGGGTTGTTTATTTTTTGTGTCTAAAGTGATGAGATGCTAAAGCGCAGGTATATCTGAAGCAGTATATTTTCTTCGATCTCATCCAAGTATCCAGGCGTTCACTTTTATTGAGGCATGCACATCCTCAGCTAAGAAAGAATATTGTTTGGAAGGTTTCTTCTGGCATTATAGGAGGCCACACATGTATATGCAGGTCATCAACTCATTTCATAAGAGATGTTGATTCAATAAGGTAGTCATTTCCCAACGATTAATGTTATATACCTAGGGAGGATAATATGGGGTACCAAGGGAGGTACCCAAGGTAATAATATAATAACGGGATGGGCCATAGTAATAAATAAGGTGGTTAACCCATATCATGTAAGGGAACACAAGTAGTTAGTAATAATGTAATGGGCCATGGTATTAGTGATGGTATGAGGGAACCATGGTAATGATCCATGGTATTGCATGTATGAGGCCTATATAGAGGCTAGAGACTCCACATGGAGGATTGTCAAGGATTACTGTATGTACAAGCATATGGCTTGTGGGGTGTTCTCATTCCTTAAGGAGTGAATGCATGGTGTTGCACTACCTTAAGGGTTTTGATCAATAAAGAATCATTTCATATTATTTCTGGGTTTATTTGCATTGTCTTCTATTTTCATATCAGATCTATAATATTTCCGCGTTAGATCTATAACAAGTGGTATCAGAGCACTTTCTTTGGCACAAAAGTGGAGAATTTGTTTTAATTTTTTGCAGCATTTGGAGGGCGACGAGTTTGCAGATCAGATCTGTAGGTTTTGGTGCAATATTTGCAAAATATAATTGCAGATCTGTATTCTTTGTGAAAAAATAGCCGATTTCAAAAAAAAATATCGGTTGAATCGGAGTCCGGATGAAGGAGATATTGTTGATTTAAAAACCGCTGGGGTTGCAGACAATTTTCAGGGCAGCGATTTTGTGGCGCAGATATAGACATCCTGGTACAAGATCTAAAAAATATAATTGCAGATATGGATTCTATGTGAAGAAATACCCGATTTCAAAAAAAAATCGGTCGAATTGGATTCCGGATGAGGAAGATATCGCTGATTTAAAATCAGCTATTTTTGCAGCAATTTTGGTGACGACAGGAGTGTGGTAGCGCATATCTGAAATTCTGTTGCCTGGATCAAGATTTCTATCACATGGTAGATGCAGAATGATTGTTCCATTTTTGAAAACACGTCATAATAGGGATTCTGAGCAATATTAATGGAACTGTGACAATTTCAAATTTTCTCCAAGTAAGTGAATTTTTTCAAAACCCTCTTCATGGCGACTCTATGTTTTACAGGAAAAGATAATGGTCCTATTATTGAAGAATTCATACAAAAAATAAAGTTCAAATATGGCGTATTTTGGAAGGCTATTGTACGGTTTAATTTGCAAGAGGAGGGTGACAGATGGTTGAACTCACTAGGAATTGTGTCAAGGATTATTGTATGAACAAGCATATGGCTTGTGGAGTGTTCTCCTTCCTTAAGGAGTGAATGTACGGTGTTGCCCTACCTTAAGGGTTTTGATCAATAAAGAATCATTTCATATTATTTCTGGGTTTAGCTGCATTGTCTTATGTTTCCATATCAGATCTATAATATTTCCGGGTTAGATCTATAACAAGTGGTACTAGAGCTATATGAAACTGGGTTAGATCTATAATATATTTTGTTATAAATTATTTCTTTACTTTTCCCGAGAATGTCAAGAAGGCTTTGCAAAGTATATTGTATTTGAGAAAAGATCCTAGACCTACATTTGATTCTTTCCTTTTGAAGATTGTGAATACCGGATATTCACATGCCTTTGATCTTGGTCAAGACCCTTCTTCTGAATCTTGTGATGACCGTCTTCAAACTGATGAGCCTCAAGAGACCAAGACCAATTTTGTAGATTTTGTATATACTCCTACACCTTTTAAAATTCCAGATTGATACAAACCTTTGATTTTACCTCTTATATCCCATGTTTTCCCTAGAAATCATGACCTATATCTACCAAGATTTGATGGTGAATGCAACAATATCACTTCCGAGAGACATGTACTAAATTTTGAGTCTTTTCTTGATCTTTTTGAAGTTGATGAAGACGATGTCAGTATTAGGCTTTTTTCTCTTTGTTTGCAAGGTGAAGTAAAGAATTGGTTCAAAACCCCACTTGATGTGAGCATCTTAGACTTCTATTAGTTTGTCAAAGTGTTCCTCGACAAGTGAGTGGTTAGACAAAACCCTTTCTTGATTATAGAAGAGTAAAACTAGCTAAAAAGATAGCAAGGGGAGACAGTACAATAGCTTTATACCAGGTTTAACCAAGTCTATTTTCGATGCCGGTTAATATAAGGCCTCCTCCTGGATCCACTCTCTTGCACTACCAGATCCCTTTGATCTGGAAATGGAGCTTTAGATGAGGGAAAGGAACCTAGCAACACTTGAAGAGACGCAAAATAGTGCAGTAGATGTAGAGGCGAATCTACTGATGAGAAGGGCAAAGTTTAAGGTACAAGAGATGAAGAGCGTATATCCAGAGGAACCGACATCTTTAGAGGTAAAGCTCAACATTTTGGTAAGTTCAATGGAAGAGATGATGCAAACGATCACCACAAGGAATGAGTATGATGTTCAAGACCATGGCTCATTGATTGAAGAAGAACAAGTGGCTGATCGAAAACATTTTCTTTCTTATCCCAGTTGTCATAAATATGATAATGATTGTTTTATAGATCATCTTGGAGAAGAGAGATCTGTTGATTTGACTTGTATGCTTGATGATGCATTTTACATTGATGATTTGCCTCAGTTTGATCAGTATGATGATGATTATGTTCTCCAAATAGGATTTAGTCTTGCAGACAAATCAGAAGCTGGTATGTGGAAGGAGGAAGTTCACTTTTAGTAGCTCAAATTTTGTGATTAGCTGTTGCATATCAGCTATGGAAGTGAGGAGGAAATTGCAGAAAATTAAAATTTTATAGAAAGTGAAGGATCTTTGCCTTTTTGCTTTTCTTCATTTCAGTTCATTAGAGACAACTTTCATGCAATCAGAAATCAATTGTCGACAAGTTTTTATCTGGACCATCTAGGGGGCAATGAAACCCTTGTTCAAGACTTCTCATATCGCTTTGTAGCCTTCGAATGCCATTAAATGTCAGGTTGTAAATGAACACTTGAAAGCTGGAACATATGATCAAATGATGCAAGATGATTCCATACTATTCTGTTTTGAATCATTTCAGTTTTTGAGGGGAAATTTGCATAGTATATCTTCAAATGAGTATCCTGTAGAAAAGCATGCAATCTCATTGGAACCAATAGAAAATGGGTTGCAACAGTCATTTCAAGTGTTTCGTGATCCAATAGCTAATTTGTTGGATGATGTCTACAGTCAAAGTCCTTCTCCATTAGCTACTTGTGAGCTTGAAACAAGTATTGATACAAACTTGATCCGACAACAAGTTTATTTGTCATTATTAGCAAGAGTCTCATCACAAAGCTCAGATGAAAGTTTGTGTTCATAGTATGAGGAGAAGCAAAGTAATCCATTGGATGAGCTAAGTGCCAGTGCACTTGAATTTCACGACCATTATGCAGCATTTTTGGAGGTAGATAGAGAATCCATATTATTCAACGAGTTTGTTTACAAGTTTTCATGGGAGTTTCCTTTCACTAGTTCTCCCTTATTTTTCATAAGAATTCACTTGTAGAGAATTCAAACAACAATAAGAATTCTCACATGGTTTCATTGGTTGTTTCAGTTCACTTAAGCAGGTGATGAATGGAACAGTTAGAGTAGGTTTTATTCAATAAGCTCCACTTTGAGCGTCTTTTCCAATTTGTTAGTTTTCTTTTAGTATTGAGTTAGTTTCAAGTCAGTTTGTGCCTCTGAGTCATCAGTATTCAATCATGCATTTTACTTTAAGTCTTTTTTGACTCCATTGCCCAATGGATGAGGCACTAATCTACATGTTCCCAAATACCTATAGTTCTTGGCACCTCCAAGGATCTACCATCCGCATTGGAACCAATGTTAGTATCAGTGTCTTCACACTACCATCAATGATGAAAACCTACTCTTTTGCATTTCATAGTAGGAGTCTCATTATAATGAGGTTGCATTCCATTAGGTCATGGGTCCACTGATGGTAGGGTTTGTCTCAAATTTTCCCTCATGGTATGTACTTGATGGTCTAGTTCCATACTTTTCAGACATGATTCATGTTCATTTTTGCAGTTTTTTCCATCAATCACATAGGGTTTGGTCTCATTAGGTTTTAGGGTCCCATCGTGGTCAAAATTTGATGATTACATGCCAATAATGATCAACAAGGACATGAGGTGGCCAATAATGACTGCTGCTCCTATGCATCTAATGATGTTGCCAAACACCTGCCACTACAAAAAATCAAGTCCTCATGAGCACCAATTCACCTGCAAAAGCAAAGGAGAACCAAGCACTAAAACCCTAAATTCCTTTCCCACTGAGGTAGGGTTGGCTATGGGATCAGAGATATCTAAGTAGAAGAGGCATAAAGGATATTAGAAGGTATGAGGCCATCTCATATCATCAAACGTTAGGTCTCCATCATTTGTCACGAAGTCATTCCAAGGAACAAGCCATTCACCACACATAAGGGACGATTTTTCTTCAAACTATGTTTCTGAGAAAGAAAATATGAATTTAAGAAAAGTGAGAGAGATTTTTGTCCATCATTAAACCAACATAGAAAACCTCTTTCAGTGTTTGCGCAGGTTTCATGGTTTGGGATAAATGTCAAAAACATCATTTTCTTCATGAGGGTTAATGCACCTCTAGGGTGACCTTGGTAAAATCAACTTTCCTCCTAGATGGAAGGACCAAATAACTTTCTTAATGAGTCAAATGATAAGTACACACAAATAGCTTTCCAATGCGCTATCACGAGATCAATTTGGAGTTGAGAAAGACCTTCAAACGTTGACTGCAATAGCACTCTGCATTTAGGCAGTCTCATTCTGCACATTTTGACCAGTCTTGGGATATTTGACCTTTGATACGGAAAATGAGCTTTAAATTGAAAGATTCAAGATGTTTTGGAAAATAGACTCAACAAGATTTCCAACGAGCTATCACACGCCCAATTTTAACACCAGGAAGTCCTTCAAAGTTGTCCTATAAAAGGCACTACACACGTGGGAGGCACTACGCACCTAGCAAGGTTTTCCTTTGTTAATTTGCACCGGCGCTACGCACCTAGAAGCCAAGCCCAAAATCCTTTCAACTCACTCCAATTTGCCTCAAATTTTACATGTTACCTCTTTTCAAGTAATTACATTGATATTTATTGTTGAAAAGGGTTTTTGCATCAATCCTTGGTGACTCTTTCACTCATGAAATCAAAACCCCAGTTTTCACTAAAGTGTCTCATAAATTTAAAAGCTCACTCATTTATTGCTTTTCTTTGTCATCCATTGGGTGTTTCCTAAACCCCATTCCCTCATATAAATTTCCTAAACCCCATTCCCACATACAAATTTCCCAAACCCTACACACTTTATCCTACTCACTCCTTAAACCCTATTCACATCCCTAAAACCTATTCATACATACATTTCCACACCCTCTCCCCATACACTCTGCCCATTCCATTCCTTCATCCTTTTCCACACTATTATTCACAAACCATTCATATATAATCACATTTTTCAAAACCAAGTGAAAATAATGGAAAGAGACAGTGAATATGACTATGAGGAAGAGACACTCAATGATACTTCCATGGAGAGACATAAGCAGCAAAGCAAAGCCAAAGAGAAGATGCACGAGGATGATATAAATGATGAACAAGAAAGAGAACAAACATTTGGAGGATAATAAAAACCTAATGGAGCTTGAAATGTTGAAACTGAAGAGGCAAAATGACAAAGAGGACCATGTCACTTTTACTTGCGTTGAGCAAGAGATTGAACATGACCGGGAAACTTGGCATGAGAGGGTTAATATACACCTTGAGGGACTGATTGAGAAGGCCAACAGAGACAAGAAGATGCTTTGCCACATGGCCTACCACTAGCCCATGAAAGAAACTAATGATGGTGCCTTGTGCCAAATCTGGGAAAATTTTGATAATTTTGGTCATTTTGAAATAGTAAACACAGAAAATTGTCCTAGGTCCGTATCACCATCGGCGCTACGCTTTTCACTGGAGGACCTTTTGAATAAATGGCTTACATATATGGATTTAGCATGATGAGAACATCAAACCTAGAAAGTATCAGCAATTTTGGAGCAAAACTTAGTCACCAAAAGGTCAAAAATCTATGGAAAAATGACCTCTATGCCTCGCTTTGGACACACAGAAGTAGCTGTGGCATATTTCACTTTCGAGGGGGCAAATGACAACCAAATGAAAAACTTCGGGATTTTCCAGAAATTAGATAGGAAGATCCTTCCAATGAGGTATCGTGAGCTCAATTTGGCTAAGGGGAAGGCCTCCATAAGTGGATATAAAGCGGTGCTATGCACCTCGCTAGTGGCGCTACGCATAGAGTGAGTTTGCCCAAAAATCCAGTTTTCGCCTAGTTTCTCTGCAAATTGACTTTTTCTCTCTTTATGGATGAATTTATGATTATAATTAATGCCATGGTGTGTAAATGTAATTTTGAAATGATCTTACAGGGTAGATTAATCATTTTGAGGTGGTTTAGGGGTCAATGAATCAGTTTCCATGCTTATAGAGGCAAGTTGTTCCATTGCCTATATTCCTGCTCCTTGTTTGGAAATGGTTGTAATAGTTCCTTATCTCTTGGATTCGACCCCTAATGGATAGCATAGGTGGTTTTGATGTCTATATTATGTATTTTTTGATTCGTTAAAAAAGTTTGGACTCTCTTGGATGCTATCAGCTACATTGTACACATTTATCAGCAGCTTGGCAAGGAAATTAACCAGGATTTGCAGCTATTTTTATGCGATACTTGTGGTAATGTGTTTCTACATAGTTTCTTCTTCCTTCATTAGCTTTTCTCATGTGTTATGTATGCCACAATGTAATTCATTCTTCTAACTAAATGAAATCAAGATAGATAGGTAGAATACATTGGTTACAGTGCTCTGCCTTGGGAATCCATTTAATTTTCGATGTTTGCTACTGTTTGAAGAGGACTAATCATCTTTGCATGCCCTCCTCACCATCTCACTCAATTTTAAATGCTAAAACACCTACCTACCTTGCCCCATAGAACACCCTGCATTCCTCACTTGATTTCCTGGACCCAAAGTTGGATGCTCCATTTGATCTAGCAAAAACCCAAACAAAATCAATCAAAAAACCCTAGAGCTACTACCTACCGTAAAATCCATATCTAATCTGGTCATTTTGACTAAGATTCACAAGGAGAGATCCCTCTCTCGACCTAGTAGTGCTAGCTACTAGGTTAAGCTTGGTTTGTGGTTATCCTAGGATTGCCTCCTTTCGGCCCGAGATCGATCTAGGCTCTAACAGAGTCTCTTTCTCACAGATATTTGAGACAATTTGGTCTGATACTCCTCCAATATGATTCTCCTCGCCTTGGATACTCACTTATTCCATTCTGCTAGATCCATTATAGTCCAGCATTGCCTCCATGTGGTCCTTCCAAACAACATAATTCAATATTCCCAAAAGGGAATACTTGAGTCTTAGTGCATATAAATCCATCCTTCTACCTCTGAAGAATTTATCCTCCAAATTTGATCCCCCTGCAATAATGACTTCAAAATGTTTTCTCTACTCTAAATCCTTCTCTGCAACCATGAAAAACTATGTTGTAGATTCGAAAATGCTTATAAAATTTATTAAATCATAAGGCTTGAAGCTAATCCACTTCTCTATGGAATTCAAATAAAGATCTACAACATAAATCATAGACATGCAAGAGGAACAATCACACATGCACATAGATTTATCTAGGGGAAAGCAACTACTAAAACCCCTTCCTATCTGTATTTCATTAATCAAAGAACAAAAATGAATACATATATTTTCTCAATCTTGAGCACAACCTAGACGTGTATAGTCTATCTCTCTGCCTAACTAACTAACTTTGGCTAACACTTAGTCAATTTTTATGCCCCCCAAGTTCCTATTTCCTTTCATTGTTCCTTGAGGAAATTAGCACCTATTATTTAGGAAATTCCCTCAATTTGATTGCAAAATTACTCTAGGCTCATCCTCGGACTACATGCACCAATTATCCACTTCAGAATAGCCTACAACTGATAGTACATTATGTTGGAGTCTCCATCTCAAATGGATAAACTGAATTCTCTGTATGCATCACTTATTTTGGGTTGATTGATTAGGTAATTGGTTGATCACTGAGTGTGGTTGAAGTTACACTTCCACAACTTGACCTTCCACTAGTTCCTCCAATAATTAGAACTAGTTTAACTAACCATAACTCAACTTAACTGAAATAGATTGCTCCAAATTAGAAATCAATCATACTAAACTGAAATCAACCTTCCCCAACTTGAACTAACTGAGTGACAAGTGCCATCTCACCTCAGTTAACTAAATCCAAGATTTCTGCTGAAATGGAAATTTGAATTTTCTCTAGTTTGACCAAGACAAAGTCAAACTAAGATTTTCTTGTTGAATTTTTAACAAATTTCAGGAAATTTTGCCAAAAACCAACCGTGTTGTCTATTTCTTCAGCAGAGCATTGCATTCGAAGCCATCCTTGGAAGTGGAGTTATAAGGTGTATTATTTCCATGTATTCGTATTTTTTTTCTTCTATTGAATGAAAATGCCTCCTCACTTTGAGGAGGGCCTCAAGACATAGCCCACATCGGGTGAACTCCGTTATCAAGTTTTGGTTCCTTTTTCTCTTTATGTTTGCCTTTTATTTCCCTATTGTGTTATGTATATGCAATTGTGGTTACATGCTCTTTTAATTGCATTTTTGTATGCATACTTGAAGTAAACAGATCTAGATCAATGATTCTTTAGTATTCGATTTTATAAAACAAGCATTAGATGAGAAGTTTATGTGCAAGGTAGAAAAATCTAAATCTTCGAGGGAAGCATGGAAGATCCTATAAGAAAAATTCAGTTCAAAGAAAAGTGGCATGCAGCAATGAGTTGATTCACAATCCATTGAAGAATCAATAAAGAAGTCAGCCACAGATCTGAGAGTATATGAGCAAGACTTTGGGAGGACAACAAAGCTTAGAAAATTCCTCTCAAATGTGGATTATCCGCATGAATATTGTAAAAGAGAAATCCATTATGTAGACATTCATATGGATGAAGAAGTTGCAGTAAAGATTGTAGAGAGAGAAGTTGAAGGCTTGGTGTGTGAAGCAGAGCAAGAGGATATTTGCATGGATGGTCAAGATGATGGTGAATCCCATTGTGACGAGACACATGTGAATGATGATTTCAAAATGATATGTGGATTGGTGAATCCAACCATAACTAATGAACTTGGTGAAGATATAAATTAACACATGCAGGCTCGGATATGCCACCATAGAGTGGATAAATTTTTGTTAATGATAGTTATAATATATTTTTTGAAATAGGGACTACTTGTGGAAATATGGAAAGTACCATGTTTGATGAAGAGATGAATGTTGAAGCTCCCATTGTAACATCAAATTATGAAGCAGTTTGAAGTACTCATGAAGTAGTGTGTGATCTAGCAACGGTTCATGACTAAGAATAGGATAAAGTGATTTAATATATTTTGATGAGAATATCCACCAACTACATAATAGTGGAATATAGTCTCAATATAGTTGAAGAGGTAGAAAAGGAAGAGGGAGAGGAGAAAGCTCTCATTTTAGAGCATAATGAAGGTGTTTTTAACATTATTTTTTAATATGCAAGTGTTCAAACTAGCATGGGAGTTGAAGTTGAAAGAAAAGTTATTGATAAATTTGATACATATTTGAAGCTCATTGAAGAACGAATTGAGAATTCAATCGAACAAATTGATGACAGTCTTAAATCAATAGTTTAATAAAAGAATTAAATGAAGTGGTGAATGAGAAGAATGAGAGTGATTATGATTTTGCATGTAAGCCTAATGGGGATCATGGGTGTGAAGATTATGGGAAAGCAGTGGTTGTACCTAATGATGAAAGTGAAGAGAAAGACATGAAAATTTGTGAAGAAGAAGAAGAAAATGTTGAAGAAATATTTCAATTTTAGAGTTTTAAAGAAATTGCATTTTACTATGCGCTAATGTTATGCCATCACAGGTGTATGATAATGACAAATAAAATTTTTGTTATAAGCTTGATGATAGTGAGCATAAATGGTAGTAGTCCACAAGTGAGAAGATTATCAAAGAAAAAATTGGTCAAAATAGGCTCAAGGAGCCTAAGGTAATTTTCAAAACATTTACAAGAAAAATCAAGAGGAAACTACAACAATAAAAGGTGAACAAGCATGGAGCTTTCAGCAAGAAAGAAAAGTTGAAAATAAGGTGAAGCTAAAACAATTTCAAGGGTATAAAATCTATAAACAAAAAAAAATAAAAAATCCAACATTGTAAAAGATTTGAATAATTGTAAGCATAGCTGAGACTTAGATCAACACACATGTTTGAGTGGTGATTGAATCAATTTCTATTGTAAGCGTAGTAGGCATAGTTGAGTCATGTTGAGTCATATGACCATAATGTTGAGTCATGTTGAGTCATATGGCCATAATTAAGGGGGAGTGATGAAAATAGT
>APFE031548666.1:0-28900 GCA_000404065.3 Pinus taeda
CATGGACCGAAAACCATCACGTCCAATACCATGGACCAAAAACCATCGCGTCCAAAAAACATGTGCGAAAATCATGCACAAAACCATAGGTTGGTCTGCCCAACCTAACATAGGGTCCAAAACCAAAATTTTCCGGGGCGCCGCCCCAGAACCCATAAAGTGGGGTTACGGGTACCCCTCAAACCCCCTGTTAACTATGTGGAAAGAATATAACACAACCCAACATTTTGATGATAAATGTGGATTGGTTTAGGGTCTTGTGAAGTCCATCTCCACCCAAGTATAGGATAATCAGAATTAAAGCAAAGAGTATCCATAATATAAGCACTATAATAAAAAGGGGGAATAGTCCTGGTGGTAATGCGTGTATTTGATCTAAATTCAAGAGTTGCAGTGGCTAATTTGTCGGACAATATATTTGCCCAATCCATCATTTCATTATTAACCACCGCTTCCATTAAAGGAACTATTTCAATAGTGAACTTTGCAGAATCATGTAATCCCCAAATTCTACACATCATTGCCCCGGTATAACAGTAAGGAGAACACAACGAATCTACAGAGTACTTACCTGATGATTCATGTTTGTGCCTTGCGGGATTCTGTCTCCACTGCCTAATTGGGGTCGACTCAGTCTCGTTCTCCTCTGTGAACTTTTCAAGAAAGGCTTTGTTGTATTTCTTTTTTGGTTCGGGCAAGTGATACATTTTCCTTAAGTCATCAAGCTAAAATGAGCCAAAAATCCTTCCGTCAACTATGCAAAACGTTCTGTTTGAAACCAGAATTTCTTCTACCGCCCATCTCACTACATCAGTGTATGGAAGAATTTTCTCACGTGCTGCTATCCTGTGCAAATATGAATCAGCTAAATCTTTCAGGGAAGCTTCCGATTTTCTAGTTGAATCTGCAATAGCTTCTCTTGATACTTCCTCAGGCTCCTCTACTTCAATTAAATTGTATATGCTTTGCCAACTTGTATTTCCAAGGCCGAGACATGTAGTGTCTGAGATTAAACCTTTTTTACTTGGTCTTGGATCATTGGTTGACTGCATTGTTGTTGTAGGAGCCGCTGCTGCTACGGGTTTCTTAGATTTATTTCCCATTTATTTCAAATTCATTACTTCGATGGAGTTCTACACAAGGAATAAAACCAACGTGATACAGAGAATGGCTAGTATAATCCAATATGAAAGAATTATGTCAATTGGCGTAGAATAAAGGATTATAGTGAAATTGCCGCAGATGGAATCTAAAGGAAAATATTGCCATAACTGCTTCATTAATGGGCTGTTTAACCTATCAATCATGGTAAAGGAGTTCACGAATACCCATTATATCGTTTATATGATGAATGACCCATTCAAGCGTGGCTTAGATTCTTTGACGGATAACCAGAGATAAATCGCAATCGGTGATTGGTAACGTGAACGAAAAGGCTTTAATCATAGTCCAGAATATCTTTCGACTACTAAAAGGTGATACACTGCATGCAAGCCTTTTAAATATGTTTTGAAACATGTGCCTTGATTTAATGTATCGCAATCGGGGATGGGTTCGGGTCATATTACTTATGCCATTGCAACATTGCCGATTGCCGATGGCGATATGCCTTATCGCATCGGAGGGTTTGAATGTGTCATAATTTATGCATTGGGTTGTTACGATCGACTGCCGATGGTGATACAATTTATTGCATCAGAGCAATGAGGGAGGCGTTACTTTATGCTATGTGTTTTGCCTTTTCCTGATATCCGATAGGGATTTCATTTTCAGATTAGAGTAAGTCAATGGGTTTTTTATATATGTTTTCTTATCATTGCGATATGTGATCTTGCGATCGCTTTATCGCAAAAATAAAAAAAATATATAAATATAATAAACAAACAACACATATATAAATATATAATATATAAAAATATAAAATATAAATAAAAGAATAATAATAAAAAAAACAAAGAAAAAATAAAAAAAAAAAAAAAAAAAAAAAAAAAAAAAAAAGAAAAGAACTCTTATAATTATTAAAAAGACCTATTTTATTTTAATTCAAAAGGTTTATTTTAAAATATATCATTCCCATTGGACCTTTTGATGAGGTTTTTCTAATGATGAGTTAATACCGATTTATTTATACATCTAAGTTTAAAAAGGGACCCATTTCATATTATGAGTTTTAAGTAAACATTTTATGAAATGGGGGGTTGTTGTAGAGCACAACACTACCTTATTGTAGATTCCCTTTTTATACCTGATAACCAAATGTAATTGTTGTAGAAAACCCATCCATCTGAAATGTCGTTATTGTTGCATCTTTGATTCTGACTGTAAATATTGTAACGTTTGATGGTTGGTATGGATGATGCTCTCCTTCCCCATCAAATAGTGATTCCATTTCTTAACACTTTGTACCAATGCATAAAGTTCTTTGTGATATGTGGGATAGTTAGTTACAGCTCCATTAAAGATTTCATAATGAAATTAAATGGGCTTACCATGCTGTAATAGAACTACTCCCATGGCAATCACTTGCATCTGTTTGAATCTCAGATGGTTGTCTAAGATCCAAAAGTTCCAATACCGGTGTTGAAATTATCTTTTGCTTCAAAGCATCAAATGATTTCTGTTGTACATATCCCCAATGGAATATTTTCTTGGCACTTGTCAATGCATGTAATGGAGCTGCAATGGAAGAAAATTTAGCAATAAACTTTCTGCAATATTGTGCTACCCCTAAAAAGTTTCTTACCTCTGTAACTGTATTGGGCTTGGGCCAATTCAGAATGACTTCAACCTTAGAGGGATCTTTCTTCAGCTCACCTCCTCCAACAATATGTCCCAAATACACTAAAGAAGTCTTACCAAATTCACACTTCGACATCTTTAAAAACAACTGTTCTTTTCTCGAGACATCAAGTACTTTGTTTACATGCATGACATGTTCATCTCTTGACTTGCTGAATATGAGGATATCATCCAAGTAGACAATGAAAAAATATTCTAGAAATGGTCTCAATACATCATTCATTACCCTCATGAAAGTAGCTAAATCATTTGTAAGACCGAAAGACATAACAAGCCACTCAAACAATCCCTATTTAGTTTTAAATGTAGTTTTCCAATTGTCTTCTTCAACTATCCTAACTTGATGATAACCACTTTGTAAGTCTAACTTAGTGAAATACTTTGAATACCTCAACTAATCAAGAAAATCACCAATTCTCGGGAGTGGATAACTATTCTCTATCGTGATTTTATTCAGTGCACGAAAATCCAAACACATGCGCCAAGTTCCATCCTCTTTGGCACCAAGACAATGGGCGAAGTAGATGGGTGTATGATACCTTTGTTCAACAATTCTTGAATTTACTTTTTGATTTCTAAGCTCTCCATAATAGACATGCGATACATGCCAATGTTCGAAAGTGGAACATCCTATTGCAACTGAATCTCATGTTGAATTCCTCTCTTCGGAGGTAACCCCTTTGGTTCCTGAAACATCTCACCATGCTTGCATACCACATCAAAAAAATCATATTTCAATTTATCATCACAACCTTCAAAAGATTCATAATCAATATCATTCTTTTTCTTGATCATGAGAAGCACAAAATCTTTACTTGCATTTACTACTCTCTTCATCTACCTTACATTAACCAAAGAAATATTCAGCTTTTTGCGATGGGTTCTCAGTGTGTACTCCACCCCATTCTTGAGCAATATGTATTTTTTGTCATGGCAATAAAATACTACTTTTATGTCATACAAATAAGGACTACCCAAAATGATTCCTGAGATGTCAAGTGGAACTACATGTAACTCAACTTCATCAATGAAGTTTTCAGTAATGGCGAACTTGAATAAACACTTCCTTGTAACCTGTAAGTTTGCATTGTTTACTATCCAACCCAATGGATGTGGCTTATGATGAGGTACAATTTCAAGGTTTAATTTTTTAACCAAGTCTTCTGAAATCAAGTTTGATTGTGACCCACTATCAAATAATGCATTAATCTTTGTATGATTTGAAATCATTCTAACATGAAACAACTCTATTATTGACTCTTCATTTGGAGTGTTGTTTTGACTATGTGACGAACTAGTGCTTGCAACAGTTTCTTTTCCTTTCATAACCATGTCTGAAATCTTGGTCTCATCACCAGAATTTGAACCAAGGTCATGTTGTGTGGTAGTGGATGTCTTTTGTTTTCACTTATTGTTTTTTTTCTTAGGCCTTAATTCGAGATGCAATTTCCAAAAGTGGGCTTCATCATGCCCCTCTTTGGAACAATGTTTGCATGTGATTTTCTCCCCTTCTTTCTTCACACTTGCATTCTTATTTCCCTTCCCTTTTCCACCCTTTTCTTTCTCCTTACCCTTGAATGGCTTTCTCTTAATACCCTCTTCGTGAAAGTTCTTTCCTCTAGATTCAAGGTGTGTGGCTTGCACACATACCTCATCTAAATTGTTTGGATTAAACATAAGAATAGTATGTTTCAGATAGGAATGGAAACCCCCAATATATTTCAACAATGTATCTTGGGAATTCAAATTCACCCCTAATAACAAAGCCCTTTTCCTAAACTCCTATGTATAATCTTGGATTGTTTGGCCTTTAAGATGCCTAAAATTCTAACAACTCATAATGGCTTTTTTCATATAGGATAAAGGATAAAACTGTCTCTTAATTGCATAAACAAATTCAACCCAAGTGATGGATATCTTAACATGGATTCGCATTTCCACTTGAGTCTTTGCTTCCCACCAAACTAGTGCAGTTCCTTTTAGCCTCAATGAAGCCAACTAGATCTTTATGTCGTCTTCTTGAAGGTTCTGAATTCTGTAGCTTACCTCCAACTGTCAAATCCAATTGTCCAACTTTTCTGCATTCACCTCTCCATTGTACATGGGAAGTTCAAAATTTATGTCCAATTTCAGTAATGGAGTCTTTCCTTTTGGGTTTTTGAATGGGTATGGGAAGTTTCAGTGGTGGTAGTGGAAGATGATGTTGTGTGAGATGATGGAGATGATGAGGAAGATGATGAGGATGCTGGAGATGAATGTGGCTTTCCACCATTCCCTTTGGAACCCTTCTTCTCGTCTTTTTTGTCCTTTGAGCTTTCTTCTCCATGTGGAGGTTTAGAAATCTCTCCAAACATTCTAGTGTTCCTCTCTTCATAGAGGACTTTAACCATCTCAGTCAAAGTAGAGAAAGCTTTCTTGAATTCTTCCTCTTCTGAAGAGGGGCCTTCAAGCTTTCTTTCTCCAAACATAATGGCTATGGATTCAGGCCTAGAAATTGGTATTGCTTATACCTCTTCAATCTCAATCAAAGGAAAAACTTGAGGAGTTTCACGTGTAGCTGGAATTGGAACTTTGGGTGGTGGAGATTGTGGCCTTGTAGCTCTCCTTCTTCTAGGAATTACCTCAGGATTTGCAACCAATAACTTTGCTTCTCCTTTCTACAACTTTAACCTTGTAAGCATCACAATTTTGCAACCATTAAAACCATAATTTCACAAACTCAAGCAATCAAGCAATTCAACCTTGCTCTGATACCAACTTGATCCATTTTTATATGATTAGTTTTTCTCTGCTAATAAAAATTACAGATTTATAAATATGTGCTTGCTTATAGCTTATTGTGTTGAGGTTTCATTAGCTATTTATGCCTACAATCAGGTAAATTTCCTTAAGTTTAAAAATACATTCATGAGAAAAATAACTTCAGAAACAAATACTGAACAACAAACATTCACAATGCAGCAAACCATCAAAGAGACACATCAACACAGTGTTTTGATGAAGGAGTTCACCCATCCTGGAATACATCTCCTTGGTCCATCTTCCATGGCTTAGGCCTCTATATTAGCTCGATGTGGCAAAATGTTGTTTTACAAATCTTTATGGCTCCTGATACAGGCACCAATGTGTTCAGAATGTCCAAATTAGCTAAGAACACCTCTTTCTGAGCTCAATTTGGTCAAAAAATTGCTCAAGATATGCTTTAGTCAATGTTTCCCTAGGAAACCCAGTTAAAACTGGAGAAGACTCCAGTTAACACCGCCCAAGTTGGAAATTCTGCCGAAATTGATGTGCCTCCAAAACTGTCGCCAACTTAAAAGACAAATTAAGTAAGTGAAAACTAGATTAGCAAAACTCTAAGCGTGGTTATCCTTTAGCGTTGGCCCATGGTTTATGTTGTGTGGTCGTATGGTGAGGGGGTTGGCCCCCTCCACTCCACCTCGGCATTCACTGCAGGCATAAATAAAAAATTGGGGCCATCATTTAATAAGTCGATCGTTGGCTCAACGATTATGCAACGGAGTTGAGAGGGGGAGGTCACGGGTTCGACCCGCCCTCTGCCCATCCCTTCATACATTTTTCCACCCATAAAACATTGCACCATTCAATTGTTTCGATGCCACGGAATTATATAATGTTTATATATATATATATATATATTGATATATATTATATAGTATAGTATATAATGATATTATATTATATATCACTATATATATATAGATATATATATATAGTATATATATAAATTATTATAATATATAATATATGATATTAAAATCATATAAAATAATGACAGCAAGAGTCTAGTGCGTCCTAGAGGAAGGTGAGCGAGGAGACTGGGCTGCAAAGTTGCCCTCTGCACGAGGAACCAAATAGTGGGTTTCTGGTGCGTCCGAGAGGAGTGATCGAGAGCCCTGGGCATGCATGAGGAGCCACAGCCAACCGTGAGACTACGTGTAGCTCCAGAGCCATGGCCCTAGGAGGGGGTAGCGAACTAGATCCTCCCCTTCCACCTGAGCTAGCTGCGTTCCGAGATCTGGTTGCGGCATGCAATAAACAGTCAGCAACCGAAAACTAGCAGAAGTTTGTCAAAAGAATGGAATCCATCCCCACAGTCACTCTACCGACTGAGGAACCTTGCAAAGCAGCATTAAACTTAACAAAAATAGGGCTTATTGGACAATTCACTGGGCTATGGCCCTCATCTAAAGTTGTAGATGCCTAGGTGCAAAGGAACTAGAGATCTCTTCTTAAGGAAGGAATAAAAAGTCATTTCGTCGAAAAAGACTTCTTTGTATTTGTACTTGAAGCAACAGAAGACAAGAACCTCATATTTAGGAATAGCCTATATTTCATGGGGCCTCAGGGTTTGTATATGAATCAATGGATTTCGATCCGACACACAATGTGCCCTCGGCTGTCCTGGTCTGGGTGTGCTTGCCCCATTTACCTCTACATTTTTGGAACCCTAAATCCTTAAAAACCATAGGCAATAAACTTGGCAAATACATCAATCGAGCATAAAGAAGAGACCAGTACTCTTGTGCGAGAATCTGTGTAGAAGTAGATCTGGAGGAAGGTCTCCCAGAATCTATTAAACTCAGGGTGGCTGACTAAACTCACATACAAGTGCTAGACTACAAGAAACTCCCATTTAAATGCCAGCATCGCCATGGCTATGGGCACTTTGCTAGGCATTGTAAAAAGAAATTAGAGGAGGGAGACGAGAATGAGAAAGGAGATCAATGGACTCAGGTTCATAAACCAGGAACATCTAAGAAAAGCAGTAGGAACAAAGGGAAAGCCTTGTTCATGGGGAGGGGTGATCCTCCTGAAACCCAAGCAGAGGGAAGCTCAGACCCATCAATAGCAGACATACCCACAAACCCCTTTGAAATTCTCAGCACATCAAAAAAACTCCAAGATCCAGCAGATAAAGAGGCTAAAAAACAAGCCACCATCATGGAAGAAAACAAAAGGCAAGAGGAAACAAGCCCTCTCGAAATCAAAACTCCAAAAGGTATCTCTAGCTCCTCAACCTATGAAGATATGACAAGGAAGAAGACCCTAGAGACATCGGGATCCTCAGAAGAAGAGACAACTGAGAGACCCTCGAAAAGAGTGGGGAGGAAATCTCATAGAGAGGCTAGAGATGAAGAGGCAGAGAAACAAAAAATGCAAGGTAGCCAACCCACTATTGAGATGTCTATCGGCAGAAATACTAGAACCAAGCCTCCCAAGGGAGGTGCTGCCCCACCCTCTGCCCGTAAATAATGTGATTAGTCTCTTGGAATTGTAGAGGACTGGGGAATCCTTCAGAAGCTGAAGCAGTCAAGAACTTATTGAAATATGAACTCCCTAAGAACCTCATGCTCCAAGAGACTAAAATATAAGGCGAAGCCCTTCTGGAACTCAACAGAGTAAAATGGAAAACAAAAGCTGGAAAAGTTGTAAGTGTTAGATGTACGTGCGGTGGGCTAGCCACTCTCTGGGAGGTTGACAAGTTTCAACTTGAGAGCTCCTTTCAGATGCAGCACTGGATTTATACCGAACTACGACACCTTCCAATTAAGATTAACTTTGCCCTCTTTAATCTTTATGTACATGTCCTCCATGCAGAAAAGAAAGAATGTTGGCAAACTCTAACTGATTTCCTTGAAGCCTATTCCCTCAAGAATATAATTATTGAAGGAGACTTCAATCTAATCCTTGACCCAAAGGAAAAAAGAGGAGGAATTAGCAGTGGGGACCACTTCCTTCCCTTAGTGGAAGACCTGATTCAACAACAGGATTTATTAGATTTCAAGCCAGAAAAATGGCTTTACACATGGACAAATAACAGAGTAGGGGCAGAGCATATTTTAGCCCTGTTGGATAGATTCCTTCTTCATAGTACCTTCCTCTCCAAGAAGAAGATCATTTCCACAAAAATTCTGCCAAAGTGGACTTCAAACCATAAACCCATCCTCCTACTAGAAGAAGAAGAAAACTTGGGGCCAATCCCCTTCCAGTTCAACCCTCCCTGGGCAAATAGAGAAGGGTTTATGGATACAGTCAAGAAGGCCTGGTCCAGCCATATTCATGGATTGCCCAACTATATCTGGGAGCAAAAGATAAAAGCCACCAAATCAGTCTTGAAACAATGGATAAAAAATCCCACAGACTCCCCCACTAGTCATAGAAAACAAAACATAAAGCAGCTGATGGATCTGCAAATGGGCCTCGAGAAGCAAGACATTACCTACACAGAAATACAGAGTGAGCAAGAACTCCAAATAAACACTCTCCAATCATTCAGAGAGGAGGAAGAATCCCTAAGGCTCAAGTCACGCAATCTCTCGCTTGCATCTAGAGACAAAAATTTAGCCTTCTTTCACAAACAAATTCGAACCCGTCTTTCCAGAAATCACATTGATGAAATCACCTCATCAGATGGGGTTGTTCTCAAGGGCACAATTGTGATAAAAGAGGCTGCAACCTCTCATTTTCAGTTGTTGTTCAAAGAAGAAGGTGCGGAGGACGATGAGGAAGCTCAAGACTTTCTCAAGCATGTTACAAGACTAGTTAACGAGGAGGATAACTCAACACTCCTGAAGCCTTTCACTGAAGATGAAATCAACAATGTCATATGGAAGATGGAACTAGACAAAGCTCCAGGACCCAATGGGTTTTCCATACACTTTTATAGAATCTGCTGCAACATCATCAAGTCTAATTTGTACCGAATGATTAAAGGCTTCCTCCAAAAAGCCAAAGTGGGAGGAAGCACAAACTCCACTTTCCTAGCTCTAATTCCCAAAGATTCAAACCGAGTGGCATTTGACAGATTCAGGCCAATCTTGCTACATAATGTGTCCTACAAAATCCTTACCAAGTTACTAGCAAATAGAATAAAGGCTTTCCTGGAAAAACTCATCTCGCCCAACCAAGGAGGGTTTGTCAAAGGCTGGCATATCCTGGACAACGTGATATTGGTGCAGGAAATCATCCATTCCAACCAACAACGCAAAGAGCAAGGTATGCTCATCAAGCTGGACATGGTGAATGCCTTTGACCGAGTAAGGCACTGTTTTATCCTCCAAGTTCTTTCTGCATTTGGTTTCAGTTCTGAATTTATAAAATTAATTAAAGCATGCATTGGATAACCTTGGATAGCCCCTTTAGTAAATGGCACGTTGGAAAAATACTTCACAGCTTTGAGGGGCATCAGGCAAGGTTGCCTACTATCCCCCTTCCTGTACATTCTGATGTAACACTCCCTGAGCCAAAATTTCTCAGCTGAGAAACTCAATGGGACTCTTTCAAGCATTAGGGCGACAACCGGAACAACCCCAATTAATCATGCCTTGTTCGCCCATGATTCTATCCATATCGGAAGAGCCTCCATTAAAATAGCAAGGGCCTTCAATTGAGTAATCCAAAGCTTCTGCAGATTCTTCGGAGCTATGGTCAACAAGAGGAAAAGTACAGTGTATGGTTGGGCGCTAGACCAGCAAACTATTCTCAGGATTTCCCAAGCCCTGGGCTTCACCGGCTATGTCTCTTGGGAAAAATTCAAGTATCTTAGCCTGCCTTTAACTTTGGGAACCAGCAAGGCCCCTCATTGGATGGAAATTATTAGCAAAATCAAGGCAAAAATGACTGCATGGGGCGAACAGTGGCTTACCACAGCCAGGAAGCTCACCCTTGTTAAGTCAGTTCTCTCATCCCTTCCTATCTACCAGGCTTCATTCCTTTTAGCTCCAAAAATGATCATTGAATAACTAGCAAAGCTGATTCGAAATTTTTTATGGCAAGGAGGAAAGGGGAACCAAAAAAAAAATCATCTAGTAAGTTGGGACATAGTGAAAAGGCCAACATCTGAAGGTGGATTACAGGTAGGGGATCCTAGGTTGGCTAATCTGGCTTTGGGAGGTAATATTATCTGGAAAATATTCTCAAATCAAAGACATCTGGTAAGTCAAGTTCTAATTAAAAAATATCTGCACAAACTTTCAATAAAGAATATGGAAGAAGGAGCTTCCCACAAAGGAACCATGCTATGGAAGCTGTGAAGCCAAGGATGGGATTTATTTAAAGGCCAGCTTTATAGAATCCTGGGAAACAGGAAAATAATTGGATTGTCGGAAAACAAGATCATGGGCCTCCAACCCCTAAATCTGGCACTAGAAATTGCAGATTTGCGAAACTAGCTCATCCAAAAAGGTATCCACAAGCTTTCTGACATATGCACTTGGGACTCCGAAGGGAATTGGAGTAATTGGGCTCTCCATCACCCCCCCTGACTAGATGCTCCCTCAACTCCATCTCTTTCTTGCTAAGATCTCTGGTCTGGCACCTGTGCATCTCCATTCTAGGGACAAGTGCGCTGGGGGAAGGCCAGAGCTTACTCAGCACGGTTGGGCTTTGCAGCTCTTCAAGAACAACAACATCAGATCCACACTCCAAATCTTTGGCAGCAGGTTTGGGACCCATTTGGCCTCCCAAAAATCAACTTGTTTTGTTGGATTCTCATGCACAGAAGGAACCTCACTAGAGCTAATTTAGAGAAACAGGGAATTATTGGTCCCCGTAGATGCCTTCTCTACTGCATGGCTCCGGAAACGATTGAGCACTTGTTCATTGACTACCCCTTCTCTCAAGAAGTCTAGATGCAAGCAATGTTGGGGCTCAACACCCAAATTCCTAAGCAGATTTCAGTAGTTAGTCTCCCCGCCTCATGGAAAGAGTGCTATCCTCACACTCTGAAGAGAAAATTGACGTGGGCTAAAATCTGGAATGCAATTCCAAAATACATCTACTGGGGAATCTAGTTGGCAAGAAATTAAGCCATCTTCAACAACAAACTTCAATCCACCAATACAGTGGCTTCCAAGGCCAAAGCTCTGCTGCTGGAGACATACGAAAATAGACCTCACAAGCCTGACAATGATCTACTCCCTAAAGAGTTCAGCTGGTTAGGTGAATCCCTGAGACGAGCTAACAATAAAAATAACCTCTCCCTGCCTAGCCACAATCCAGAGTAGCGACTTCGGATCTTTGAGGTGGAATTCCAAAAGTGATGGAAAAAACAAGGCAAAGTCACAATATTCTTTGACGGAGCCTCCAAAGGAAACCCGGAGATATCAGTTGCAGGAGGAATAATCTACTCCTTAGATGAGCACACAAAGGATAGCTTCAATTGGGGCCAAGGACAGAGCACTAACAACCAGGCTAAGATTCTTGGACTGCTCAAAGTGTGTCAGCTTGCTCAGACAAACAGAGGGGGAAACCTTCAATTCTTCGGGGATTCTGAGATCCTGATTAAAATCCTTAACATTAGCGACCATCTCAATAGATCTCCACTTAACAGGACCCCTGAAAGAATAAGAAAGACAATGCAAAGCTTCACTTCCTATTCATTCTACCATGTCCTCTGAAATCTGAACAAGGAAGCTGACAAAATGGCAAATAAAGGATGTTTATTAGCACAAGGTTTCTTGGCAAAGAACGATGAAGAAACTGAAAGGCACCCAATTCCATAACATAGAAGGATGGTTGAGCATGGACAGGGCAGCCAAGGCAAAATTTGTTTCACAATCCCTATGCATTAGTTCTCTCTCCGTGAAAGTGCAAACAGTAACAACCACAACATCCATCCAAATCGCATCTCAATGCATAAGATCGACATTGATCCATGGCTCTAACACAAGTAGACAAGCATTGTTTAGAAAGACAAGCACTGCAGCCTTGCAAGGATTTACTCATCGCTACTCCATCAATCCAAATAGAACCACGCTCTAATTGCTCAGACAATGCACACGCCACAGGTGGACAACGTTGTTCCAAGCACCTTACGACTTGATCATCGCTACTCCAACAACAAAATTCAAACCATGCATCGGGCTTGACACAACTGTGTGAATAGTAAGAAAAGGCTACAGGTTTTGAATCACTAGAAGTGATTCAGGGTAAGACAAGCCGGTCCTAAATCATCAAATAAAAGCGGAAAGGGAAAGACAGGTTATTTAGAATCTAAGGCAAAGCAAGGAATTCTCAGTCTCCCCAAAAGAATTAAAAGAAATGGCGAAATACCAATACAAAAGCCAGATTATGTGGAATCTAAAAAGCCATAAATCTTTCAATTGATTATAATAGAGGTTGTTTGGCTCAGGCCCAACCTTATCTTTAAAAAAAAAAAAATCGTTTTCTGTTAAAAAAAAAAAAAAATCATGTAAAATAATAATAATATAACTATATATATTCATATATATATATATATATATATATAATTTTCTAAAAAAAACACATAATATTCATCATGAACCCATAATTCCACCTTGGAGAACATTGGGAAATTTCACCTTCACACAACCAAAATGGAGAATCCTGAAGTGACACTTGCCATAAACTCATTGGGAAAAAACTAAATAAGATTCCCATTATGCTGACTATACTGCCATGTCATCATTCTGTCATGTTCTGCAATTTTTCTAGTCATTTAGGAAAATGAACAACAGGTCTTTACTCCCTCATTCGGACTCGGTTTTCAGTGAAATGAATTGCGTTGCGATCGTCTTGACGAGACAAATGCAATCTTTTAGGTTTCGAGCCAATCTAAGAACTTTTATTTTTGAGCTAAATATTGAGCACTTGATCACTCCTATTGGTACCAATGGACCAATAGAGGGGAAGTTGAACAAGATAGGTGAGGCAATTCAAGGTCTTAAAGCTAAGGTTGAGAATTTTAGTTGCAGAATAAAAGGATTGGATGCAGAATGTGACCAACTTTATGAAGAAGGGATGTAGGTGTGGACAAGGCTATTGCAGAGTGAAGAGTTAAAGGAAGAGACATAAAAGATCCAAATGACACAAGAGAAGGTGCAAAATATCAAAGAAAAATTGAACACATTTCCACTAAATAAGCACAGGGCTGCAATTTTGGAGAGTGTGTAGCTCACCAGGCAAATCAATCAGATGAAAGCTGACAAGTAGAGCCTGGTGCAAAAAGGTTGAAAATTTGAATGATCAAGCACTGATAGTGACATATGAGATCTACATAACACACTAGAGAATGAAAAAAGAAACATATGAAGGGGAAGAAAAGTTGAAGATCCTCGTCACAGTGTAAGTTGCAGACCAAATTTTAACACAGGCAAAGGTGGAAATTGCAAAGAAAATATTCCAAAAGTTTTTCACAATCACGAAGTAGACAATGCCCTCATTAGAACAACAAAAAGACTAAGTGGCTCGAGGATGAGCCATAAGTGAGTATTAGGGGCTTGTTGGAGTAGTGTTTTGGGTTCAAGTTTTGGGAATTGCATAGAGGAGTGTCGCGCAAAAGGGTATCGCATAGGAAGGCCAGCCAAAGGACATCTTGTGGGATTACGGAGAAGAAGGAAATCCACCATGTTTATTTATATGTTTTTCCCATAGTAATGTTTACCACTAGTGGTAATATTTTACTACTAAAGGGATTTTTTTGCCTTATGCCCATATGTAAATCTATAAATAGATCAAGGCTGCGAAGTGAAAGAAATGTTTGTTTTAAGTCTTGTTCAAAGACTTCTGATATGCTTTATGTTTTGATACTTGCATTATAATGAGATTTGATATAGGCTGGTGAGTCACGATGGAAGTAATTGTAATGGAAAAGTTGTAATACTAACAAAAAGATTTATTTTGGCACATTTTGTGTATTTGTGCATTATGTGATGGCTTGCCTATTTTTCGCAACATTGTTTTTTTCATGTGTAAACAATGGATTTATTGCGCAGAATAAGGATATATCTCATTTTATTTTTATAAAAAATAAGAAGTAATAATATGTTGAAGAGGGTAAAGATAGTGTAAGGACTCCATCTCTTCCATCACTACAAAATTGTGCAGGTTCCTGTAGTCCCACATAGATGCCTTGAGTGAGACTTCATCTACTCATAGGTGTTGCTGAAGGGACTAGTGTCTAAGGGGGTTTGTTGGAAAACTCAAGCCAAACCTGGGCCTGCCCTTTGCGCACTGACAGAACCTAAGAAATCCACATTTTTCAACATACTACCATCCATTTCATTAACTTTATTCTCTAATTGATATAACCTAAATTATAATTCCACTTTATTCATGAGTCAAGGATGAGCCTTGAGTAGATTTAATTGGTGTACTAATTTTCTTTGGAGGCATGTTGGAAAATAATATTAGCACTCCCCTTTATTACAACTTCCAACCAAAAGAAAAAAGGATCTTGTAATCAATAGTTAGGTCATTAATAAGTTACGTACATTAATTTAGAGAATATAAGAATGGTTGAAATTTTATTAATATATCTCTGAGATTTGAGCCCTTCTAGATTTGAACTTTTTATTTGTAATACTTTGATATATCTTTTCTAAAATTCCATAGGTGTGAACTGAATTTGATATGTCAAGTGAAAGTGATGGTAAGTTTCCCAAAACTTGCTTATTTTTTGCCTCTTCTAATGAGCAAAGTCGTATAGTGCGCCACAAGTCCAATTCTTCAAATATAATTGTGGAAATTGTACCTAAGGTACTTGTATATGTCTCCTGAAATATTTGAAGATTTCATAGTTTAAAAAGTCCAAGATAGGAATAAATAACAAAAATAACAAGCGAACATAGTTAAAATATATTATAGGATTGTTCACAAACCCTAACTTCCATGGGGTATAACTTCGAAAGTATAGTGAACCAAATTCTTAAAATTGAATTAAAAATTCCCCAATATTTCTTCTTAATATGATCTAAGTTTCAACATCCAAAACATCACAGTAAAAAAATTATTGTAAAAAATCCAAACTGACCTTTTGGAAATTGATTTTAGGAACATATAGGAACTTAGACTTCCTTAGAGCATATATCCAAAATTATAGCAACCCAGAGTCTCATATTTTAATTATATGGTCACAAAGATTCGACAACAACATGGTCCCAATTTCACACTCTAAAACCTCACAAAAAAATAAAGTTATAGCGATAAAATCGAACTGACTTGTTTGAGATAGATTTCTAGAGCATTCGGAAACCCTGACTTCCTTGGAACATATCTCCAAAAATGTAGTGAAGAAATATCTAAAATTTGAACCAGATATTTCTTGAGATGACTTCTCAATATTATCCAAGTTTCACTGTCTGAAGCCTCCTAGAAAAAAGTTTATAGCAAAATTCCATGAGGACCTATTTAAAATAGTATAACCCTATGATCATGAGCTCTAATACCAAATGTTATAATCCTTGCGCCTTAAAAATTATAAGAAATCAATAAGTATATTACTCTTCAAGGGGGGAACCTCCTTCTACAATGAATACAGTGTACAAGACAATATTTGATGATGCTAAGACTTGGTCTCCTTAGCGAGTATAAGGGAGAGAAAGGGTACAATTATAATAAAATGGGACCATGCAAGGTTATAGCCTACATAAAAATATAACAATATAAATGAAATTACTAAATATCTAGGAATTAATAGGGGATTTTTTGGGTTAACACTAGGCTTGATAGAATTATCCACCATTATTTATCCTCAACACCTTAATGTTCTTCTTTGTTTGATTTTCCACAACATCCTTAAAGTCTTTAAATTTGTCAAAGACTTCAGATTTGTTCATGAGGAAACAAATATATGTATTACTCAACAAATCATATATGAATGAAACATAATACATAGATTTACCCAGTGATGGAATTGACACACGTCCAACACATCACTTTGCACCAACTGTAATATTCACTCCACCCCGATATCACTGGAGGATAGTATTACTCAATTCTACTTTGCATATAAACAATCTTCACATAAATCAAATTTCTAATAGCAATCACACATATCTTCTACCATACCATTACCATGTAGTACTCACCCTTCTCTTTGATATCTCTGAATCTTTAATGCCACAACATAGTCTTTTATCCATAGTCTATAGGAGTTTTTCCTTCTTCAACTCCACTCTTAAGAATAACAAAACTTTTTCACCCATCACTATCAGTGCTTCCTAATAACTTATATAAATTTCTAATCTAAACTCCCCTCAAAAATATCATTACTCCTCAAACCATCACACACTTATCCTTTTCAAACATTTTACACCCACATCACTCATCTTACTTACAAAACTCTAATTTCTAGCCAATCTTGGGATGTGCAGAACACTAGGGAGTGTAGGCTAATCAATCCTCCCATGAGCTTCAACTTGAACTTTCCTCATCTTATGAGTTTGGGTGTCAAGTTATCTCCTAGGAAAACATCACCATCGTTGTATATTTCATACTAGCAAAACCACTCCCCATGAGGATTCATATCAAAGGATTCCTTAAGTTAACCAGCCATGCATCATGATCTACATGTATACTTGAAGAAGTTAAGTACACATCCCCTCCTTTATCTAAGGAGGTTTTTTCTTATGTAGAAATATATTTTTAGATCCCTTCCTTTTCTCTGGAATTTTGGATCTATAGTATTTCTTATAATTCCCCTCTTTCCCACATCTCCAACATGCCTTTACAAATTTTCTTGGAGATTTCCATCTTCCTCTAGATTTAAATGTCCCATTTGAGGACTTATGTTTATTTGTATTCCTCGTAGCATCCTCTTAAAAGCAAGGCATCTATGTTGTGAATTTCCATGTTTTTCCACATCATCTCCTCCAATAAGAAGGATGATACCATATCATCGAAACTCAAGTAGTTGCATTACTACTCATGGAAAAAACCAAATTATCCCACGAGTCTAGTAAAGAAAAAATCACATTCATACACTTATCTTCAATTGAAATCTCAATATCAACAGATAATAGCTAACTTACCACAATATTGAATGCATTTAGATGTTTTTTCATTGAGTCTCCATCCTTATCCTTACGCTATACATTTTTTTCCATACGAACAATTTGTTCACTGGGGACTTAGATTGGTACAAAGTCCCAGTAATACTAAATACAAGAGACACAACTGTATTGTGCTCTTTTCCTTTCGTCCATCTTGATCTAGTCTTTTATTGACATCTTTGTCAATGCAATACCTAGATCCATAATGATCAATTGATATTTTTCCACCAACATATCTTCCATTTTGAGCTTCCAAAACTATAAACTTTGCTTCTTGAATTTCTCAATATCTATGTTTGAACTAGTCACTATTTCCTTTTAGCAAAATAATTGATTTCACAGATCTCCCGCTGTAACGGGGTCTAAAATAGACCCAAGCAAAACCCCTTAGCCACAAAACATTCTCTTGAAGCAAAATTTTCCTGATACCAAATGTAGGTTTTAACCCTATATAGTTAAATGATGCAAATAGATTCTAAATAAAATAAAAAACATGCAATGACAAATACACACATTAGCACTTAGATTTTACCTTGTAAAATTCAAATCAGGAAAACCAAAAAGATTTTTCATTATTATATTTATTTACAGCATTATAGCACCATATACACACACACACACACACACACACACACACACACACACACACACACACACACATATATATATATCGTGTGACATCCATCAAATGAAAATCCATTTACCTTAGGTTAGAATACAAATATAATTCCTTAATCGAATCCACAAAACCATGGGCTAAACCACCATGTGCAAAATACCGCTAAAAAGTGAAAATTGTGTGTTGAAAAATAACCAAAAATGAATTCCAAATACCAGCCAAATTTATTTAATTTATTTATTTCCTAGGGTACTGCCCCTAAACCTTTGCATAGGGGGCCTACTTCCCCACTACAAACACCTCAAGTAAGTGTGGTTTCACCCCCCCTACAATTATTCTAAATAGGGGAGGCTGCCACCCCGCCCCCTGTGACACCCCCATTGCACCCAACACAACATACAACATGTGGAAGTATTCATGCAAACAATATAATACATACCTAACAAAATCATATAATAGAACATAATGTGCTTCCCTTTGTGTTAAGATAGACAAATTGTCACCCCATATGGATGCACTTTTGGATATTTTTAAACCCCGTATAAGCCCCATGCTAACCTAAAACCCCCTTATTAAGCTCTAGATATTTAGTGGTTGCATTTTTATTGTTATAATATTATGTAGGACAAATCCCCTCATGGTACCATTTTATTATAATTTTACCCTTTACCTCCTATGTATACACTAAGGGAACCTAGTCTTAAGATCATCAAATATTGTCTTGTACATTGTATTCATTGTAAAATGATGTTCCCTCCTCAAAGAGGATTGTAATTATTGTTGTCTTATTATTTTTAAGGCACATGGGTCATAATATTTGGTTTTATAGCTCATGATCCTAGGATTTTGTTGCTTCAAACGAGTCATCTTGGCATTTTCACTATACATTTTTTAATGGGAGGTTTTCGATTGTAAAACTTGGAGAATATTGATAAGACATATTGGGTGATTTTGGGTTCAAATTTCAGACTTTGGTTCACTATATTTTCGGAGATATGTTCCAAAAAACTTAGGGTTTTTTAATGCTCCAGAAATATGTCTCAAACATGTTAATTCAACATTTTTGATATAACTTTTATATGTGATGTTTCGGGCTATGAAACTTACATCACATTGAGGGGAAATCATGGTGAACATCTGGTTCAAATATTAGATCTTGGTTCACTATAATTTTGGATATATAGTTTAAGGAAGTACATGTTCTTGTGTGTTCCTGAAATCAATTTCCAACAAAATTTGGTTTGTTAAAATTTTGGAGTTATACCCTATCGAAATTAGGGTTTGTCAAGAGTCCTCAAATAAATTTCAAACAAGTCAGCTTGTTTTTTTTTCTAAGTCTTCCTATCTGGGACTTTTCAAACTGTGAAATATTTAGGTATTTTAGGAGACATATAGAAGTACCTCATTATATAAATTTAATAATTATATTTGAAGAATTGGACAGGTAGCACATAATATGAGTTTGCTCATGGGAAAAGGCCAAAAAATAAGAAAGTTTTGGGGAAGTTATCATGACTTTTACTTGACACATAAAATTCAATTCACCCTAATGGAATTGCACAAAAGACATATTAGAATATTACATAACAAATTTTCATAACTAGAAGGGCTCAAATCTAAGAGATATATCAATAAAACTTCAACCATGATGATATTCACTAAATTAAGGTACATAACGTACTGAAAGTTGTAATAAACATGAGTATTTATTATTGTTTTCCAACATGCGCCCAAATAAAGTTACTATGCCAATTAAATGTATTAAAGGCTCATATTTGAATCATGAAGAAAGTTAAGGCTTAGAATTTAGGTTATCTCAATTACATAATGAAGTTATGAAATGGATTGTAGTATGTTGAAAAAGGTGGATTTCTAAGGTTCTCAAGAAAAGTTTAAAAGAAAAAAAAGAAAAGAAAATTAATGAAAATAAGGAAGGAATAAAAAAGAAGATGAATGAAAATAAGGAAGAATTATAAAAATCCACGATATACATGGAAAATCTTCTCTTGTAGAGGCTTCCTAAAAGGGATGTAGAGATCCATGGAAATCATGAACATAAGGAGAAGCATGTTGTTGAGAATCAATCTCATATGGGGGTATGCTATCACAATTGCAGAGCTCAATTTTTGAATTATATAACCATAATCATGAATTTTCAATCCAAGATCCACATCATTAGGGCTTCAAGTCAGCACCAAGGAACTACTATATTTCAAAAATTGATATGAGAAAATTTGATGGTAATGATATTATAATATGAATATTTCAAATTGATCAATACTTTGATCTACACCAAATGGCATCCTTACAAAATTGCATCCACATTTTTAGAACAAGACCGACATGTATGATGTTAATGTCTTTGTGAAAGAAAAATGAATTCTATTATAGCTTGGTCAATGTTTCTAGAAAAATTGATAGCACATTATGCATATATTAAGAGAAACACATTCTTTAGTCAATTGGTAAATATTTGACAAAAAGGTCCAATTGCAAAGCACATTCAAAATTTAAAAATTTGAGCCTTAGAGTAAACAATATTTCAAAGGATAATTTGTTAAACCTATTTATGAGAACTTTAAAGCAAAGCATCCAACATGAGTTGCATCTCTTTGAACCTAAATTTCTAAGGCATGTTTTCAATCTAGAAAGGAAATTTGAAAGTAACAATATGGCCCATGAAAATTGATCACTAATAACTATAGAGAAAATCATCCTCCCCTCCCTAAACCACCAAGGTTGACTCCTCAACAAATGGATGAAATAAGAGAAAAAGGATTGTATTTCAATTGTGACAACAAGTAAAGTAAAGGGCATAAATGCAATGAGAAAAAATTATGTAGACTGTGAAGATGTAGAAGATCAATAAGTTGAAACTTCACAAGATCTAGAGCTAGAAGATACTAACTACTCCAACAATATCTTGTCATGCATTGGCCGACATCAGTACTCCACAAACCCTCAAGATAGAAGGATATATCAAAAAGAAAAATGTAACAATATATATATATATATATATATATATATATATATAATATAATATATATATATATATATTGATTTAGGTGGTACCCATAACTACATCAATTACAAATTGACAAAACTTCTTGATTGCTTTGTATATCCAGCACCAGAATTTCAAGTGATGGTTGTAGATGGAGGTACCATAAAATGTTCATGGAAGTGCCATAATATTATGGGGGGAGTATTTATTCATTTACCCCATGATTTCAATCCAAATGGGGTGGTGTTGATGTTGTATTATGGTTCCAATGGTTACAATCATTAGGAACAATGGCCCTTAATTTTTAATGTATTTTCATAATATTTTTATCAGACGGAAAGCAAATTGAACTTAGAAGTATCCAAGGGAAGTCTAGTAACGTGATAAGCTCTAATAAAATGACAAAATTGCTCAAAAAAGAACACCAAGGTGTGTTACACTAAAATTTGTCACCATGACTATCTGCAGTTAATATGGCTCCATCAATAGTCATATTATCCTCCTTGTCAACCCTGATACCTCTGCTCTCTATATCAAACTTCAAGAAAGAGAGAAAGTCATTAAAAATCATGTTTATCTCTGGGTACGCAGGTTCTCTCTACCTTGCCTGCGTGTACGCATCCCAAGCTCATTGTACCTACGTACTTGTACGCTCTGTAACTCAAGGGATGGGTGCGTACTCCTGTAAAGGTCAAAAGGCGCGAGTTTCATCTTAAAAAAGTTACTTATGGTCACTTCTAGAGATTTCTAGAAGAGTGTTTGACATGTATTGAGCGCCTCCAGATGGTTCATGCATCCCTATGATAGAGGAACTTATCCCATCAAGAGAGGAGCTACCCATCCAAAAAAGGGAGTATCCCATTGATGTTGGAACTGAATAACTTCCTCTAGATATAAATACAGGCATTGGGCCAGAGGAGGGGAGGTTGAAAGCTGAACTTTCCAAAGGGTAGATGCTGCTGGAATTAGGACTTCCTTGTAGAAGCTTGTGAGGAGAGATTCCCATCCTTTCTTGTTTCATTTGGAAGTGGGTGAGCTTATCAAAGTAAAGGCAAACTCTTGCTGGACCCTGGGAGGAACTTGCACAACACCAAGGCTCAGGTTGTAATGGTTTCTTTTGTTTCCTATTAATACAAATAAGTCCATTCTTCTCAACAATTTGTTATTAATGAGTTGTTCCATATACTCCTTGGTATGTATGTTAAATATGTTTTATTTTATGAGATATTCAGGTGTTATTTAATCGTTTGATTGTTAGTGAATGCAGGTTTCAGAGAGAAGGAGGAGCTCATCCGAATCGACAAGGCTGGACTACTACAACAGCGTTGGACTACAGGTAGGATATAAACACTTGATTTCTTATATGGTAAATGCATATTTAGAGAAGCATTGTTCTTAATTGTCTTGTTTGTCACTAGAAAGCCTTAAGCTTTTAGGGAGGTTGGTTTTGTCCGCAAAATTGACTCTTTCCGCCTGACACTATTCTTTCGAACAGGGATGTGAAGTTTTCGAGGAACTTTTGGCACACCCTGTGGAAGAAAATGGATACACAATTGAGTTACAACTCTACTTATCACCCGCAAATCGAAGGACAAACAGAGGTGGTAAACAGGAGTCTAGGAAACCTGCTACAAAGCCCGATTGGAGAGAATTTGTGGATGTGGGGTCGAGTGCTTGCATAGGCAGAGTTTGCTTATAAAAGCTCGTCTAATCACAACACAAGCTACATTCCATTTCAAATCTTGTACGACATGAATCCTTGTGGAGTGCATGAGTTGCGGGATCTTGGACTGCAAGAAAGGCGAAGCGCGGATGGAGAAGATTTCACTAACGCGATGAGGGACTTGCATGAGAAGGTAAAAATTAAATTGTAGGACAACAACCTAAAGTATAAACAACAAGCATATTTGAAGAGAAGGGAAGTACAATTTAATGTAGGAGATGCAGTGCTCACGCATTTGCGCAAGGAATGCTTCCCCAAAGGTGCATACGATAAGTTAAAGTATAAGAAGATAGGACCCTGCAAAGTCCTCCGTAAATTTTCAGCAAATGCCTATGAGACACAGTTGCCACCTGGAATAGGCATTTTTCCTATCTTTAATGTAGCAGACCTATTCCCTTACACTTGCTGACCCAGAAGAAAAACAAGAAGATAGAACCATGCGGCCTACACAGAATACCCAGGATGGAGGAGAAGCTTGGATGAGATAGATGCCTTACGTTCGGCCTCTCGAGATCGAGAGCATTCTCGACACTCAGGTGGCCAAACTAACTCGACGGAAGGAGTATCTGCAATACCTGGTCAAGTGGAAGAACCGTCCTATTGTGGACAGTTTGTGGCTTGATGCTAGGTAGATTGAGCAGCCAGTTTCCTCAGTTGAGGAGCTCATGGACCGTAGTCATGATTTCTTTTTTCCCAGGAGCCTGATGCAGGAGCATCCAGCTAAGGCACCATGACTGGGTGTTGGTCTCTGCCAAGTTGGAAAGTTGAGTTAACATCTTGTTTGTCTTTTATGTTTGTTTTTTCAGAGTAGGAGGTAGGACTTTTGTTTTTATCTTAATTTCTGTATTAGTCAAAGGTAGTTTGGTCGGTTAGGGTTATTTACTTCTCTATCTTTAATAAACCATGGATTAATAATTGTCCTATTATTTTAAGAGGAAAAGAAAAAATGTGTCTAAAACGAAAATCTTATCATAAAGACAGAACCGAATGCTTAATGACTATGTAACTGTAAGGTCTACAACTGAAAAGTAACTGTAAAATTTCATTAGCTGTAAACGAAAACATATAAATGTAACAGTGAAAGTCATGTACAGGGTTCAACACTTCTTGCATTCTAGTAATAATAATAATAGAGAAAACAATTCAATCCATCTGTGTGTCCTACTGTACTTTCGTTGTATTTTCCTAATTAATGAGCACCTGAATAGACAACATATTGTTCATAGACTATTTCATTTAATTATTTTTGTCTTTCCTGAGAAGATAGTCCTAACAACAAGATAGAAGAGAAAATGCCAGAACGAGGGCTTATACTTCTATTGAAGAAAATAGCATTGACCAAATAGGAGCGAACACAAATAAGTTCCAGTACGGGTTAATCATCCACAGGCCAAATGATAATTACTATTTTTGAAATTGACTGTCAAACAAATTACCAGAGAAACCACAACATTCTTTCCTGTTTGTGGAAACACACTACCAACATAGCCGTAAAGCAACAACTGCATTTCAAGGCGTAGAATCCAGATTGAAACGAATGACGACCTAAGCATACAATTCCATTCAGGTAAAACGAACCCAATGTTCTTTCCTGTAGTTTTTCTTCAAATTACAAAAGAAAATGTATGAAAATATAAAGTAGCATTGCAAGACAAAATATGGACAGACGTATAAGCCAGTGGATGACAAACCATAGGTGAGGGTTTTGAAAATTGTTTCAATACATAGCAAGTTACAACAATAATCACCAAACAGCGGAAGCCTAAGACAACAAGATGGCTAGGATGCCAGCTACGGATGAGAGCCACATTTGACAAGCATTGAGGGGAGACAAACCCTCATACCTAGAGGCCTATTTTAAAGACAAAACAAAGACTAAAGGTAGTTCATTTTGGTGGAGCTTACCGGAAAAAGACTAAAGTGTCCATTTCCACTACATCCAACCGCAAACCCCAACACCTACAAAGAAGCCGACACACACGTCTTAGCAAAACATTGTCAAAGAAAACAAAATTACAGTGCATGGAAAACAAATAACATAGGTCACATTTATCTTACCTGAGGGATTTTCACTGAGAATAGAGGACGAGCCTTCCACCCACAGGTTCCAACCAACTACTGAGACGGAGGAGCAAACACATTAGAAACCGAGGAATGAAAATGGCAAATTGAAGCACGGAGAGAGGAGGCTACCTGCATTGAGGCCGAGGACCGAAGGATGCCATTGTTTCGAGCTCTGAATGCATGTCAACCATTGAGTCGCAAACCAGACCATAACATACCAAACCACAACTCGAAACACAAAGACTTGTTGAGCCAACAATAAAAAAGGCACAAAGAACAACTTACCCAGGCGACGGCAGGAACATTCACAACTTCCCAGTGAACCAGGACTAGAGACTACCCACACAAGCATAAAGAAACAAGCTCGAAAGTTACATTGTCGGACCAACAAGCATACCAAGAGGCATGGCTAGAAATTGCAGTACAACTGTATACCCAATTTGCAGAGCCATAACCAAACAAACCCTCGGCAAGCACAAGGAAAATGATCAAATGAGCGACAGAGGAGGATTTTTTGCAAAGCAAGGAGCGAGAAACGCGACCCGAGGCAAGTACACAGCCTTGATTGCAGAACTAATTGCCACCTAACACTTTTCAAGAAATATCTGAGGGCTGGTAATCATACATTGAACCACAGTTGTAACCCTTTTACAATCATACAATTAGTTATATAATCATTTAATTGCCGATAGTCCGAACAGTGTTGGGCTGGTCCCATCAAGGTTTTTAACTTAGAGAGAAAACAATGAGTTTGAATATTTTATTTCTTATTATTTTTATGGCATTATACCTTTGTGGTTTGGTTATTGTTTATATATTTTATGTTAATAATTAAATGCAATTTTTTTCTTCATAAGTATAAAATGTAATTCTTTTAGATTTGAAAGATATTTTTATGTAGGTTTAGGATTAACTTATTTAATATAAAATATTTTTGTTTTTTAGTTATTAAAATTACTTTTATAAGTAAGATACATATAGGTTGGTTTTCTTTAGTAATTGTAAATTAATCTTTGTTTCCAATGGATTATGCTGATGACGATTGGTAAAATTTTGTCTTATTTTACATGCTTTTCTTTGTCTTTCATGTCAATTTTTTTATTTATTTCTTTCCCACTTTATTTTTGGGCTAAAATGTAGAACAATTATGTATTTATTTTTAATATTTGAAGTAAAATAACATAAATGGTGTATTTGTCCACAAGTGTAAAACAAGAAAATTATTAGTAGTTGTTATACTAGAATTTTGATATATACTCTGCCCCAAATTATATGAATTTTTATTAGGACTTCTAATCATGGTGGCCCCCTAATGTTGAAAGAGAGATATTTTCCATTAGCATCAAATTAAAAGTTAGAATGAATCCATGACTACACAGGATAAAGTAATCCATCATAGAAACATCTTTGTGGTAATGATGTTATTTGTAATTATGGATTTGTTGAAAATACATGATGGGTGTAATGAGATGTAGAGGGACTATAGAGTTATAGTAAACCAATGGATTTGCCAAAAACACGTGATGGGTGTAGTGAGATGTAGAGGGACTATAGAGTTAGCACATTAGTAAGGGGTTGTTAATATAAGGTAACATATTTACAGTAAGGAATTATTTATGTTGAAATATATTATTAGGGTTTCTTGGATCAAAGGATATTAGGACGTGAACTCAAGGGGGATATATGTTGGGCTAACTATGTATGTGGGTAAATGCATAGAGCTGTGTTACCCTTTTTGGCAAGGGAGGACACATTTAGGTGGAATAACAGAGGTCAATCGAACATTTTAAGTGCTTGATTGAGCCATTTTTTAGCGCTTGATCAAGCAATTTTTAATTGTTCAATTGAGCTCCTTGAGCGCTAAGAAGATCGCTCTATCAAGGGTTTAAAACAAATCCATGCTCAAGCATTATGGCTCAATTGAGCCATTATTTTCTATTAAAATGCGTGATCGCGATCTGCGCAAGTCATTTTTGTGCAGACTGCAGGGAAAATAGGAGCTCAACTGAGGGTATTGAATCTCAATCAAACCATGGAGAAACAACCCCACCAACAACCCCGCCAACATCCTAGAGGCTCTAGCCAAGGTAGGTTTCCTATCTTTTTCTCTTTTTTATTTAATTTTCCTTGCAAAATTAAATAAATTAATTTGGAAAAAACTTATTATATAAAAATAATGAAGACCATGAAAACCGCAAAAAACCACTACAATAAACCCTTCAAACCAACGAAAATCAACTTAGAAAAGCACAAAAACAACCTAGAAAACCACAAAAAACCCCCGAGAAAACACTTCGAAACCACCAAAAGAACTATAATTTAGGTTTTAAACTTTTTCTTACTTGAATGTTAGCATGTTTATTATTAATATTTTCTTATTTTGAATGGTAAAATCTTTATTTTCGAATTATTTTAGATTTTAAAGTTTTTCGTTAGGAATTTAGTGAAATAAATCTTCAAAAGAATTTAGTTTTTTTGTTATTTAAAATGCATTTTAAATTTCAAACAAAAATGACTAAAAATATACCCCAAAAAACTCCAAAAAAAAACAAAAAAACGAAAAAACCAAACTGTAACCAATAAATAAATAAATTAGAAGCTTGAGATTAACATGATGAATATGCTTACTCATGGTGAACCTCTATTGATTAAATAAGAAATTTTATTTTATTTCATTTTTCAAATTTAAATTAATTTATATTTTAAATACTTTTTAATAATAAATTAAATACAACTAGTTTTAAAAAATTAATCACTTAAAAAAAATAATCTTTAAAAAGTTATTTTTTAATATTAATATATATATATATATATACTATATATATATAATATCGTAGAAGCATAACATAGTTCTATAAAATATTTAGCCATTAACATAAGTTATGTAACATAAAAAACACACAACATATATAGAGCTGTAAACATAATTATATTATAGTTCATGTTAAAAATTTATTAAAAAACTATATAAATTATATTAACTAAATTTATTTAAAATATTATAACTATAACATCATATATCTATATGTTATAGTTCTATAAATAACATAACATAATTTTATAGCTATTTAATATAACATAAAGTTATTTAACATATCACACACACAAATATATTATTTAACTATAATATAACACACACACATATATATGGCATAGCGTAACATGCACAACATAATTATAGCATAATATAACTATAAATATAACATTTAACATAGCATGACTATTTAAAACATCACATACACACACATATATAAAATTTAACTATATAATTATATAACTATATATATAAGTTCAAGTTTCAATGCATCATTGATAGATACATTAAATCCATCATTAAATGTGCATTTAAAGTGAATAAAAATATTTTGACTCTTTTTTAATTTGTAACATATTGTTTCATTATGTAGTGTGTTGTATAAGAAACATTGTCTTCATGTGCTTGCACCTAATGCATATTCTGTGTCAAAGTCAAACATTATAAGAACTTGAAGTCTATTGGAGATTTGGTTGACATGAAATCTTATTAGTTTTACAAATAAGTTTATTTCAATTTTTTACATATATATTTATCTATATATGCCCTCTGAATAAAATGCATTATTTGGAAATGGGGAAAAGTGTGAAGGTAGATTTTATCACTTCTTTCGATTGTGTTTACATTGAACTCAATACTTTCATTGATAAATTATCAAAAAATAAATTCTAAGGTTTAGGACTTTATGTGTTATGAAACCAGCTCAAGAAAATAGAAAAGATAGATCAACGCCTTAGAATTCAGCCACTTCGAGGGGGCAACCTCCTTTACATTACATAAATGAACAATTCTTGGATGATGCAAATGAAAATACCTCCTTTCTATATATAGGAGTCTAAGG
>APFE031548666.1:38573-59750 GCA_000404065.3 Pinus taeda
TAATTAGAGCCGACATAACAATAATAATGTAAGGGCACAATAATAACAATTGTGGGCTTCTATGGGGCACAATAGTAACAATATGGGCACTACATGGGTACATCAATATAATAAGGGGGTTTTATTAATAATAATAAGGGGTTACACTAGTAGTATAGGGGCCTAACATTATGCTAGATTATTCTAATTGAGTTTAGAAATGGTTTTCTTGTCAACATTCTTTGTAAGTCAACATTCTTTTCTTGAACTAGTTTATATGCACTATATGTAACAATTTTGTATTATATGTAATAGTTTAGTCGACATTTTTTTCTTGGATTAGTTTATATGTATTATATGTAATATGCAGAGGCATCTCCTATATTCCCCCCAACCATAGGTCATTGGAGTGTGTGGAGATTTTCTCTATATGGTCGGGCTCGTGATAGATCATGTAGCCCACCTAGAGTGCATGTTCCACTCATAGATCCTACCTCCAACACCAATCAGAGTGTCAAAGGAAGTTTTTCTACCTCTGCTAATGATCATGCTACCAATAATGGACTTTCTTAACCTATTGTAGGTAAACCTACTACATTTTTAAATCCTCTTTAATCTTTATGTGTTTATGTCTTGAAAGTGTCTTTAATTTTTAAATCATCTTTAACTAATGCATTTGAATTTAATGTATATGTTATTATGCTTCTAGTTTGTTGAATATATATGTCAAATTAGGTTATCATTTGAAAACCCTCAATAGGTTGAAGTTGAGGATCACAATGCAACATCAATCCCTCTATGGAATGATGCTATAACTAGTATCACATTGGAGGATTTTACGACCCAACATATGTGGATCACAAGAGAGATGCATAAAATCCTTGTAAGTTCACCTACTAGGCATAGTTTGTCTTTGATGTTGGATAACATCAATAGGTTGATCGCAACATACTAGAGGTTGGGCCCACAAAGTCAGCTCCTACATTCAAGGCATAGGACTAGAAGGAATAAGGTTAGAGGCCCACGTACTTGGGAGGTTATGAAAGAGGTCACTAAGAAATTGATGTTTGTGGGGATTTGTTCGAAATCCCTCTGAATCACCCTACTAGACATAAAGGTCTGATTCCACTCAGATATGTTTAGAATGTTGATGTAACCCGTTTTGTGTATGATTGATTCATTGGAGCTTAGGGGTAGTTCCCCCACCATGAGGCCCCCTTTATTTTCCAAGAATATATATGCAGAGTTCGTGCTACATATGAGGCCAGATTACACTAATATCAGATCTCATTATTATGGATCTAGCTTGGGACATAGATATGATCGTGATGAGGCTCGTAGGAACCCTGGGCATGTACCACCACTGTCGAGATTGTTGGCACTATCGTCTCAGAGCGTTTTAATTTTGACAAATTTAGACGAGTCGTTGCAGCTTGGTGTTGAGACCAAGGATACCATTACAGATAACATGTTGATGACATTGGTTAGTGTACATGTCACATTACATGGAGAGATTAGCAGATGGCCACCATTTCCTTGTGACCTACCAATACCATTATATGATGATTCATTTCTCGCGAGTCTACCCATTGACCAACCTTTTTCATATGCATGTATGTGTCATGATGCCAACCGTGACACTTGAAGGGTGCACGAATAAAGTGACACAAACTATCTATCTATATATATATATATATGAAACTTTTGACTTTTATCATCAAATTATATATATTAATTTAGTTCGTATTATATTTCATTTATATTAATAAGTTCATGATAAGATGTAGACACAGGGCTCCAGAGATGAGCTTATGAGGTCATCCGAGGGAGCAATTGATCAGCTAGGCTATCCTCCCCCAGTGCATGTTTCCATAGATTATCCTCCACCTCCATGTCACAACACTCATGTGAAAAAGAGTCCATAATATATACTATGGTTATTAGGACATGAATCTATAGCTTGATACTCCATTCCAATTCATTTCATAATGGCATATAAATCTCGGCATGTGCGAGGTAACTTATTTGACGATTGTAACAAAAATCCACCTAACAATCTAGTACAACATAAAACATCACTAATTAGTGTAAAGAATATTAATCATAAATATCACATTCTTATTTTACACATTAATTAACACAATAAAAAAGGAAAAAAATGAACCTTTCATGTGATGAAACATCTTAGATTATATACCTTAGGATATGTGTCATATAATTGTTTAACAAACCATTCAAAACCTTTAATTTCACCAACAATAATGTAACATATAGAATATTTTCTCTTGTCTTCATAAAGTGGTGTGGCTACCTTCTTTAGCACAAGTTCATCATCACACATAACATCATTGTTCTCATGAGCGTTGAACAATTCTTGGATCAATTCATTTGTCCCATCATGTTGAAATATGTTATTATTGTCATCTTCATCCATAGGATCATTATCTTGATCTTCAATATTCACTCCATGTTCCTCAACTTGTAGAACATTATTTCTAGCACTAATACTTGGCGGATTCGGATAATGGTACCTAGGGGGCCACCTTGACTTTATAATAATTACAAACAATCACGTGAAATTAGTCTACAAAACAAATATTGTAACAACAATTGTTTTTACAAATACGATTAATATAAGTAAACTATACATGATGATTCATAAATAGCTTAGCATTGGATGATATTCATTACCCCCTTCAATGTGCACATTCTGTCTACAATTTTGTATTAACTATTTCATATGAAATTCATCATGGACCTTTTCTCCTGCAAATCTTGCAAGGTAAATAACATTTCCCATCATTAAAGCCTCGTTGATTAGTTCCATTTCTAATTTTTTTGACATTCTTCCCAAAAACAAAAATATAAGACCTATTTTAATATATATATATATATATATATATATATATATATATTTATTATATAATATATAGATTTTATTTTTTTATTTTTTCGAGTGGTTCATGGACACCCGTGGTCAGTGGATGTCAGCTACGTCCATGTAAATACTAGCGTTGATCTCTAGGCTCCTGCCCTCGGCCATCACAGACCTGACCCAAGGGCTTTTGGGAGAATTGACCCTGTGACCTCCTGAACGGTGAGGCACTAATTTGACCAGGTGGGCTAACCTTGGGCTAATATAGATTATATATAGAGTATAGAATATATATATATATATTATATTATATGATATTCATCCTTAGAAAGAAGACGTCAGAATTATGACAAACATGGGGAATTTACACAAACAAAATTAAAAAAAATGATTTTTTTCTTAACCTTTGTGATAGTATGAGCCATACCATTGGACCATGTCATTGGAATTTAATCCTATATGCAGTAGTGAGGGGTACTAAGGTTATAGTTTACAAGCATTGAAAGAATAACCAAGAGGAAAAGGAATTGTTGGAGATCTCCTGCCAACCGTGTTGTAGAGTATTTCATCAATCTGAGCACAACGATGCTTGTCTAGACATGAAACCTAGTCATAAAAACATGGAATTGAGCTAGAAAAAATATCCTATGTACTCTAAAGGTTGATGACAAGTCAAGATACAATGAAACTAATGGCCATTCTGCTTGCTGGATGATGCCATCATTGCCATCGCTGGAGAAATCAAAACAAAGAGACCATCTGGAAAGGTATTATCTATAACCATTTTCTTGAATAGTCAATTTGGGACTGTAGGCCTCTGTTTGGTGATTTAAAAATAAATTTCTCTAATTCTACAGGATCACAAAGTTCTAGAGAAAATGATTGTGATGGTCTCAACAAACATGTGATATTGACCCTCAAAATCAACACAATTCTGAGTTTAGTTGTTTGCACTATTTTGTGGGAGAACATAAGTTTTTACTTGACTAGTAATTTGGTAATTTGGTGACATGGAATAATAACTAAACAAATGATGGATGTGAATATGTATCCCATCCATATGGAAATGCAATCCCAATTGTTTACACTTCGATCATGTTGTAATCTCTGATCATTAGTTTAACAAGAAATTTTGACTTCAAATAAGGAATATGTTGTAAAAGATTAGTGTGAAATTCCTTTAAAGAAGGAATAAGGAGGGGTTGTCTACAAGGGGATTCTAAGGTGGGCCCTCAACTCTACTTGTTTCTTCGATTAAAGATAACTATAATTTTGGTAGTAAATATTTATGAATTCAATTTTTTTAAGCAATAGAAGCTATAATGATTTACTTGTTTATAAAAAAAAAAAAAAAAATTGGCTTGTTGCGGGAACCTTTTAAATTGCATTTTCAATAGGTGCATTTTCAGTTGAAACCAATAACTTTTTTCAAAGATGTCTGCAATTGTTTTTTTCTCTTTTCAGAAAACAAATAGACTCGATGATCTGATAGAGTTATTAAGCACTCTAATGTTTTCTACTATTCATAGCACTATCCATATCAGAAAAGACACTCTCATTTGAACTTATTTACAAAATTCTCAAGAGAAGATTGAGTTTTTGGAGGTTGAGTCTCAACTTCAAGAAGATGAGATGCAACAAAAGAGCCATGATTATGAACTAGTTCTTGTTCATAACAACTCTCTTTTTGAGTCTAACTCCCATCAAAAGTGAGAGATTAATAAAATTTGTGAGGGTATTTTAAGGATCAGTTTTGCATAAAGATGCAGAGGTTAAACTTACACTTCCTAAGCCCATCACCATACCTTGGGAATAAATTGTTAATAACATGAAAATAATCGTTCTTGGATATGACAAGGATGGACCTTTTCATATGTCATACTATTCTGATCCCATCTAGTTTCAGAGTGATAGGTTTCTTCAGGATGATTCATTTTCACTTACTCCTATTCGACAACCACAATAGATTTTTATATGCCAACATTGTAATCTATTTGACCATGTGAAATATTAATGTTTTTATATTCACCCTTGTGAGCATTGTGGTAAGTACACTCATTATTCAAATAAATTATCCAAAAATAAGACTCCTACAAGAACAATGATTCACCTTGGATGAATCGCTTCTTGGAAATGGTCTTCAATAGCTAATAACTAGTAGAAAATGGTGAAATTAGTGACCATGTGACTAAAAAATTTAGTCACCACAATTTTTCAAAGTGAAATACTACCAAAATCAAGCAATTTTAAGTGACCCAACTTAAAGAAACTAACATAAATGACTAATTTAGTCCCGAGTTAAAATATATGACTAGATAATAAGTAATACAAATAAAAATTACTAACATGAATGACTAATTTAGTCCAGGAACATAAATATGACTATGTAACAAGAGCTACAATAATACAAATTGATCGTTTATACTAGTCATTTTAATTTTGTCACTTCAACAATCTAAACTTACAAGTGATGGGGGATTCAAACACTGTTATAGATTAGCTGAAAGGTTATATTTAAAAACTTCTTTATTGGATCACACGATTATTAGAGTTACAAAGCTTATTAAAATATCCAGGGTTATATCCTTTGATCACATTCACTACGAATTAAATTCAAAGGTTGAAAAATTATAAAAAATGGGAGTGGGCTAACACCTCCTTTTGCAACACAACATAACTATATATATATATTGCAATAACCTAGCAAATTTCTTTAGTGGGTTTCACATCTATTTCAAATTTCTTCTTTGTCTTGCAAAATCGTAGTTCTAAGGAGAGGGTATTAACTTCGATCAGGGAATGTTCACTTAGTACCACTACCAAGTTTCCTTCATGCAGATTGTTAAATGCCTTAAGTTTTCTTCACAAATTATCATGGCGATTAAATTACTTGTCTACACCTCTAATTGAGACTAAAACCCTCCAACGTCTCTAAATATTCAAACTCTTCAACCCTTATTAGAGTCTTCTTAGGCATGCACTCATGCCTCAAGAATAACATAACATTAGCATCCCAAATGTGCATGCTCATTCCCTCTTTTGATGCCTCATTGAAACCACATTATGAAACTAATTAAGATGAAATGTTCAAATCTTAAAGAAAAACACCTACTTGTCTTATAACAACCTAAACTATGTGAGTGACTAGGAGAGAACTCCATTTTCTCAAGATGAAAACATAGGGTCTTATAACCTCATTGACACAACAATTCGAATATATTTAACCTAAATAAGGACACATATTATACTCCTTCCAAATTTTACATATGACTTTTAAGAAACTAACAATTGTCTTTAACTATTAAATCCACTTACTATATACAATATTTTTTTTACACCCACCTAATATGCAATAACACCTAAATGTTTTCAACACAACTAAGTTGAAATCACTTGTTTCTTTTCAACACCTCAGATTTTGCCTCCATAAAATTTAATAGCAAAGTCATTTGATAGAAACAATAACCTTAAAATTAAATTATTATTATTATTACGATAAATACCACCTAACATGCATTAAATAATTTCAAACACTACCAAAAACATGTAAGAGCCTATTAGTTTCTTAAATACAACTAAAATATGAAGTAAGTGAAAATAAAATATTATATCTAATTGTTTTACACAAAGGAAATTTTACAATTTTTTATAAAGTTAAGATTTAGTTTTTCTTTACAAAACCCCTCCCAATCATAACTTCATATCTATTGGCTTTTCACAGGGTAGGAGTGAAAATTAGATTTCAAAGAGTTGTGAATTATGTTGGGAGCGAAAATGAGATTTCAAAGAGTTGAAAATTATGGTGTTACTAGTATCAAACCCAATATCGAATGCCACGATCGAATAATTATTCCATTGATGGTGCCAAGGTATGTTCCACTTTGAACTTCAATGCATTTCCACCCCCACATTTAGTATTGCACACAAAGAGAAGTACAGGAACCTTGGGTGTCTAATTCAAAATCAATTAGTTGTTTTGCAGCCATGCTTATATGTTTAGGTTTTAATCTGTGTGCTACATTCTGTTACAATTAGCAAGGATGAAATTAGCATTTCATAAGTTTGAGATGTTATTTATCATTTTAAAGGGGCAGGAGAAGAAGGAGGCAATGACATTTGATGAGTTTAGGAGGCCATTTATCAAATTAAATGAGCAAGAGCAAAAGGCTCAAATAAGAGGTTTAGATGCTTAGAAGGCCAACATTTTATCTGCTAATTCTGTTGCGAGAATCCTCCACACCTCACTCTGCCCCAAGGGAATGGAAAAGATGCTTCAAAGACCTAACCATACAAAAGTAGATTTTAAAAAAGCAAGAGGCAAGATAGATGCATGTTAAACATTTGAACTTTGGAGGGTTATAAATTGGTGGTAAAGCTAAGGCACAAGCCTAGGGAAACTTATACATGAAAAATTATAGAGCCTAAAATTCTTGGATATTTGAGGGGTTTCGCTATTAAACATTTTTGCTAAAACATGTTTTGACAGATTTCGTACAATGACAATTTTCATGACCCTTCAAACGAGGCATAATTGAGGGATTCTAGGTTGTCGTAAGTGCAATTTTAGGCATTTTATCGCACTTCCTCATATTCGAGAAGTTAATTATCAAATACTTTCTTCAATGGCTGCTACCTTTGACACCATTATAACCACCATAAGCCCTCACAATCACAACAAATCCTTTGAGGTATGCATTTCTTTTACCAGTCTTTTCCTCCTGTAAATATGGAGTATGTCATGGCTTCCAAAAATATGCCTAATGTACAATTCCATTGTTTTGAGCCTATCATTGGCTATCTTTGTTACATTCAAGGTATATGCCATGTTTCAATGTAGTTGACTTAGGCTGGCTTCAATTTCTCAAGGTCAATTGGTGCATGTCGATAAATAATTTACACCACAACTCTTTAATCAAGATCATAATTTGGTTGTAATTCCTTCAAGGACATTTGCAAAGAGGAAATTTACTCTCAATCAAAGTAGCACATAATTTCTCAATCATTTTTTGGTAGGTGTTTGGAAAAATATCACCTTTATGCCTTTGTCTGGTCGCTATATATAGAGAGAGAGATACAAATGGAAATTTATCAAGGAAGGGGGATTTGTTTTTAACTTGCACAAAACACTGTCTCCACATGGATACATATGATGATATAGCACAACAATTGGATGCATAAAAATGTTTTTTAGGAAAATTAAACTCAGGTAGAATCAAGTTCACTTGAATTACCATTTCATGAAAAACCACAACATAAAGGTGGCCTTGAATTTTTAGTATAAACATGTGGCCCTCATATCTAGATGCCATGAGTTTGATCCTAGCCTCAAGGTGCCCTAAAGTGCTGGGTAAAACCCTTGGGAGTTGAACTTAGGTTGATGGTGTCAAGCTCCCACTCCACAAGTCTTAAGGGGAAATTAGAGTGGGCTTAGTTATGTAATATGAAATATGTTCCCCAAGTTTAACTCCTACCTCCATGTGCCTTCATGATTGTCTGGTAAAGCATTTGGGAATTAAACGTTGGCCAATGGTGTTGAGCTCTTTGCTTCCCAAGCTTCAAGAAGAAATTAGAAATAAGGTGTAGGCTTCGGCTTGTAAGACATGCACTTGGTATTCATCTCCATGTGCCCCCATATATGCCTAGTAAATCCCTGGAGAATGGAAGCTTGGCTAATGTTTTAAAATCAATGCTTGCTATGCCTTAAGGAGAACAAGGTTTTGGTTTGGTTTGTAAGATGAGCACCAAATATTCATCTCTAGGATCCATAAGTCTAACTGCTACCTCCATGTGCCCCATAGCTATTTCAGGATGCTAGGTAAGGGGCCATCAACCATAAGGCCATTGGGATTCTTGGCATTCATATTTTATATAGAAACCATTTTGATTATGTCCATGTAGATTTATTATAGGTAAGAACGAGAAAATGTCTTTGACCTCTTAAGGTCTAGACATTGTATTTATTTTTGTTGTTATATATGGGTATTTTATGCACGGGTCATGTTATATTGACTAGTAATCTATTATAAAATATTGTTACATCAACTTCATGAAGTAGGTAACACAATAAGACGATTATCTTCACAAAATATTTATTTTTCAGAATGTGTAACCCCAAAAAAATAGTATCTCAAGCCTCTTTTTGAATTTAAAAGATAACTATTTAGTGGCCACTTCTTGGGATAATTAAGTTTGTTCTGAACTATCTCCATTTACCATTTACTGAAATGAGGCTAAGTTATTACAAATGTAATGATAAATTGTGAGACCAATAACATGATCAGATTTATACCTCACCCCAAGGTAAACATTTTAAACTTTGTCACCATGGGGTCTTAGTTAAATGTTAAATAAGGGGTGTTTCACAATCCTCACCAAGGTTCAAATCCCCAAGGAACATATTTTCCGCTTCAGAGTCATCTTTCCTATGCAAGTGGATTGTCTTAAGTTGTTGGTGCTCAGTTCAAGTCTTACTTGACTTTACAATAACAAATAATCCTCATCCATGACTTTTCAGTTGAAAGGATATTTTTAGAGTTTTGTAATCCGATTACATTGCATTGCGATATTATCATATTAGGACAAGGAATACTTGTTGTATAGTGATAATGGGAAGTATCTTGCCAAAATAATTTATTTGACAAACATTCTAGCTTGCTTTGGTGTTGTGGTTGTCATAAGTTCACCTAAAAACTTAAAATAAGATTTTATATGAAATGAATTAGGTCTCTTGTATTATAGATAAGTGGCCCTTAGGAAATATTTTTGGTGAATGGGCCAACATGTGGATAATATTGGATACTCAAACTTGCTTCACAAAACCAAATGATATTATATTTGTCAAGCCATTTTGAAATATGGCCCTTTCCAATGTTACAAGCCTCCTTGCTATTAAAATTGAACAAAACTCACACTGATTTAGGACAATATCTTACTGACGTGAAAACATTCTTTTTGAAATGCACTACTAGGAGTATGGTTACATCACCCTTTTCTTCATTGGTCTCAAAGAAAGTTATTGATTCTCATTCATGCAAATCCAAGTGTTGTTGTCATGTTAAAATTGAGTTTAACTTATCATAAGCTTAGGATATGTGAATAGTCATTTTGATCATTAGCTTGTATTGTGCTATGTTGCTAACCTTGTACATATATGATTTGTTCACACTTTATTCCTTTCTTCCCATTATGGAAGACAAAGAAGTTGAGTGGGTTATTAACTTATTTTGAATTTTTCAAAAATAGTGTATAACAATAAATCAACAAGGATTTGAAAAATAAATTAAGAAAAAATGGGCAAAAATGGGAAACTTTTGCAAAAATGGAAAAATTATGCGTGTGGTGTATATATATATATATATATATATTTCTTTTTTCTTTTTTCTTTTTTCTTTTTTCTTTTTTCTTTTTCTTTTTGAATCACTAATTCTAATAACACGAGTTATTATTGGGACCTACTTTTTGTTGTTTAGGGTAAAAATCCTTTGACATGTCATAATTTCATGCATGTGCTAAAAATTTCTCTCTGTGAGAGAAATATAATTCTTCTCCTATCAATATGAGTGGAGGATGAGGTCTTCACCATAACACTATGGATTCTTAGTTTGTTTGATGTGTATGATGAAACATTGTTTGGAACAAGTAGGTTGTTTGGAAAACTTCCTTGACTTGAGGCTACTTGGAGTTTCAGTTGTCATAACCCTGAATATTCATTGAGAAGTCGAAGGCCATGCGCTCTCTCTAGTTCACTTTCTTATTATAGAGTCTTGTTTGGAGCAAGTAGTTTTTTTGGAAAACTTCCTTGACTTGAGTCTACTTGGAGTTCCAGTTGTCGTAACCTTGAATATTCATTAAGAAGTTGAAGGTCATGACCTTGTTGTGGTGAATTTTCTTAATACAGAGTCTAGACATCAATCTTAGGGAGAAGTGTTAATAGATATAGTTGTCTCCTTTCACTTTGTTACATCAAACAATAATTTTTTTGATTTCATGTTTGGTTTCCTAGTATCTAGGTCATGATCTTCAAGTTTTGGCATGAAACAACAAATTTTTGATTTTGTGCTTAATTTCCTGTCATCTAAAGCATGGATACAAATGTTTACATAACTTACCTTTTGCTTTTAGATACTCCCTAATTCAACTTTCAATTTCTTCCTCAAGTCACTGCTATGGCTTGACTTAAATAAATTCTCTTTTCATTGGTATCTTAACAAATCTCAGAAAGCAATATGTCCAAGTGCTTGGACTATGGACATTAAAAGATTGCTAAATTGTATTAGTAGGCTAGAGATTTCAACCCATATAAAGACATTGAGTGGAAACAAAATTTATAATAGGAAAAGCATAAGCCCAACAATAGAAAAATAGAAAAACTAACTATGTTATAGATTGGGTAGACTTTTTTCCATACGATTAAGTCTCTTCTTGAACCTAAAATCTAAGCATAGAAATAGGAACAGTCTCCCATAAAAGCCCACTAAAATAAAAACAATCAAATTTTGAAAACATATGTCAAAATAAATCACAACAACATTTACACTAAAGTAATCATTATTATTCCACACATGTGAAATGAATTTCCTTGTGTTCTTTGGTGCATTGTTTTTACTATTCTATGTTTTTCAAACAATATTTCCTTTAACTATTAATACGAATATTGAATGTGAATTAGGCATCATATTTGATAATAACGCTACTAATGTAAGCATTAGTATCACTAAAAAAATCTAACATTAGAGACAATCAGCTATTAACCTAACTAATGCCGATTCGAGTTTTACATCTAGCATTACTTGAAATGTCTAAATAAGCTGGACAAATTATGGCTAGGAGGCTACCCAAAAAGCCTGTTCATGGGAGAACCTATTGATATTGTTGGATAAGACATGGGGAGAAGTCCAAGAGAGTGGGAAGATGTCTTACGTGAAATAGTTTAGTCCCTAATATTCCGAAATCTACAATTCATTTAAAAAAGAAACCCAAAAACCGAATCTCATAATACTCTAATCCAAGTTGTTTAAATATCATGGTAAGTTTCTCAATTGCTTCACTGAGCTTCATTCTGTTTTATTGTCGGGATGCATTGCAATTCCTGATTTTGCCATTACTATGCTTTAGTCAGCACAATCTAGAAGCACGCAAAAAAAATTAGTTCTGGTGATACGTTAATCACTTCTCAAAATCTCTTTAAATATCTTGGTAGAATTCTCAATAGCTTTACTGCACTTTCCATTGACTGGTCGCATTGAAATCCCTGATTCGGCCATTACTGTGCTCTAGTCGGCAGATTCAATCTAGAAGCACGCCAAAATTCAGTGTCGTCATACTTTAATCACTTCCAATACTTCGGCTGCATTGGAATTTCTGGTTCGGCCATTACCGTGTTTCAGTCAGCAGAATCTAGAAGCAGGCGGCCCTCAAATCGCCTTCAATATCTTCTTTGTATGCTCGGCGGCTCTTTAGTTTTATTGCGTTGTGTGTGTGCATGACATCCATGCAGGAGCCCGTGACATTGGTGGGCTGGTGGCTACAGTTGCATTGTGCGTCACATCCCTGCACGAGTAGGTGACAATGCTGGGCCGCTTACTATTCTCTTTATATGGAGCCAAATACATGTGTGGTCGGTTCATCGTCTTCACAAGAGATCGAGTCACGTCTTACAAATTTCTTTGTTTCAAAAAGCATCTACTTCAACGTCACTCATTTTCGAGTATTCAATAAGTTTCAATGGATTTTTCGTTTAAGTGGAATACTTTTGGAAAGCAAAGTCGTTAAAGTAGGGTTTAGCTTTTGATTTTAAAAAGAATTAGTAATTTATCTTTATCAAAGCTTTAACTTTCGAGAAAATCTCTTTGCCCTTGAAGGAATTTTAAAAGTCACGTTTGCTTTAAAAATTTTAATAAAAAAAATTTACTGAGGTCTTTTTCTATTGTATTTAATATTAGCTTAAATTTATTTTATTTTTGATATAAAGTTCAAGAAAGATTAAAGGAAAAAATGTTAAAATTTTGAGCCAAAAATTATAACCAAAAACTACTGACGCTTAACTAGAAAGACAGAAGGTTTGAATACATAAAACTAGATAATAAAACAATAACAAACTTTGTTATTAAATTATAAAAGTTAATAAACACCATTTTATTTATTATTAAAAATCAAACATATATTTTAAAAAATCAAAAACACAAAAAAGGCAAAAAATATTGCTAAAACTTCCATTATTGTAACTTAAGACAATAACTCATAAATCATGTTAATAATGATATTAATAGAAACATTAACCATTAACAACAAAATAAGAAAAAATTTATGGTTTTTTTGTTCTTTTGTTGTCCAATTTTGTTTATTATTTTTTTATTTTTTTTTAGTTTATTTTATATTTATTTTAAGTGAATGGTTATGGTATTTTTAGTATATTTGTAATATTTGTAAAAAAAATAATTATTTAAATTAATTTATAATTGTGAAACTTCTAAAATGTTTCAAAATCTCAAGTTTACATATTTGAAATAGTTATTAAATATTTATTAATTATAATTAATTTTATTATTACACAATTTTTTTTTTCATAATTGCATATTAACTTTTAGATTAAATACCTCCCGTAACTTTACCTCAATTTGAAATCGATGATTTAGGTTAATTTTAATTATAAAAGCACGAAGCCATTAAAGCAATATAAACAAGAGCCATGCGTGTGAACAACATATCTAAAGGAAAAAAGATGTTTGGCCGTAATTTATGGGAATACGAGCTCTCTTGACATATGTAAATGTAAATTGTTATGGTTTAACTCATTAATTTGAAAAGTATTATTGAAAATTCCAAAATTATATAATAAATTAAAAGTGTTATGGTTTATTTCATTACAATGAAGAGTATTATAAGAAATTTCAAAACTATACAATAAATTTAAATAGGTTTTGTGTGAGAAGTGGGGAAGTTGTAAAAGAAATACAATTATATAATATTAAATTTGAAAAAGGTCTTTTTAAAGTAAAAGTAAAATTGTGAGGGCGTCAAAAAGACTCAAAAGGTTAATACTAGCTAAAAGTTTATTTTCCACCATGTGGACTCACTTTGGGCAAGAGTTTCTATTGTTTAACTCATTATAATGAAGAGTATTATAGGAAATCCAAAATTATATAATAAATTCAAATAGGGTTTTTGTGAGAAGTGGGGAAGTTGTAAAAGAAACACAATTATATAGTATTAAATTTGATTTTTTTGTTTTTTGCTTTTTTAGTAAAGGCAAAATTGTGAGACCGTAAAAGAGCACTCAAAAGGTCAATAAGAGCCCAAAGTCTATTTTCCACGTTGTGGACTCACTTTGTGTAGGAATAAGATAAACTAGTAGACTCACTTTGTGTAGGAGTAAGATAAATTAGTTTTGGTTAGATTTTTAACATAGAGAGGCAATAATGAGATTGACTATTTTATCTTTTACATCTTTTTCTGTGGTTTGTAGGTTGTAATTTTATTTTCATGGCGTTATACCTTTGTTGTTTGGTTACTGTTTATATATATTTTATGTTAATAATTAAATACAAATTTTTTTTCAAAAGTATTAAATGTAATTCTTTTAGATTTGAAAGCTATTTTTATGTAGGTTTAAGATTAACTTATTTAATATAAAATATTTTTTTTCTTAGTTATTAAAATTACTTTTATAAGTAAAAGAAATATAAGTTGGTTTTCTTTAGTAATTGTAAATTAATCTTTATTTCCAATGGGTTATGCTGATGACAATTGGTAAAATTTTGTCTTATTTTACATGCTTTTATTTGTCTTTTATGTTATTTTTTTGTTTATTGCTTTCCCACTTTACTTTTGGGCTAAAATGTAGAACAATTACATATTTATTTTTTAATATTTGAAGTAAAATAACATAAATGGTGGATTTGTCCACAATTAGCAATAGTTGTCATACTAGAATTTTGATATATTCTCTACTCCAAATCATATGAATTTTTATTAGGATTTCTAATCATGGTGGCCCCCTAATGTTGAAAGAGAGATATTTTCCCTTAGCAACAAATTAAAAATTAGAATGGATTCATGACTACACAGGATACACAGTAATCCATCATAGAACATCTTTGTGGTAATGATGTTATTGGAAATTATGGATTTGTTGAAAATACATGATGGGTGTAATGAGATGTAGAGGGACTATAGAGTTATAGTAAACCAATGGATTTGCAGAAAACACATGATGGGTGTAGTGAGATGTAGAGGGACTATAAAGTTATAGTAAACCAATGGATTTGTCGAAAACACATGATGGGTGTAGTGAGATGTAGAGGGACTATAGAGTTAGCACACTATAGAGTAAGGGGTTGTTAATATAGGGTAACATATTTATGGTAAGGAATTATCTATGTTGGAATATATTATTAGGGCTTTTTGGATCAAAGGATATTAGGACGTGAACTTAAGGGGCATATATGTTGGGCTAATTATGTATGTGGGTAAAAGCATAGAGCTGGGTACACTTTTTGGTAAGCGAGGACACATTTAGGTGGAATAAGAGAGCTCAATTGAACATTTTAAGTGCTCGATTGAGCCATTTTTAAGTGATTGATCGAGAAATTTTTAAGTGTTCAATTGAGCTCCTTGAGGGTTAAAAAGATCGCTCGATCAAGGGTTTAAAACAAATCCATTTTCGAGCATTATGGCTCAATCGAGCCATTGTTTTCTATTAAAATGTGCGATCACGGTTTGTGCAAGTCATTTTTGTGCAGACTGCAAGAAAAATAGGAGCTTGACTGAGGGTATTGAATCTCAATCAAACCATGGAGAAACAACCCAACCAACCTGGCCAACATCCTAGAGGCTCAAGCCAAGGTAGGTTTCCTAACTTTTTTTGTATTTTTTATTTAAATTTCCCTGCAAAATTAAATAAATTGATTTGAAAAAAAACTTATCATACAAAAAGCATGAAGACCATGAAAACTGCAAAAAAAACACTACAATAAACCTTTCAAAACAACAAAAATCAACTTAGAAAACCACAAATAGGTTTCCTATCTTTTTTTGTCTTTTTTATTTAATTTTCCTTGCAAAATTAAATAAATTGATTTGAAAAAAAAACTTATCATACAAAAAGCATGAAGACCATGAAAACCACAAAAAACACTACAATAAGCCCTTCAAAACAACAAAAATCAACTTAGAAAACCACAAAAAGAACCTAGATAACCACAAAAAAACCGACCAAGAAACACTTCTAAACCACCAAAAAAAGCTATAATTTAGGTTTTAAACTTTTTTCTTACTTACAATGGTAGTATGTTTATTATGAATATTTTCTGATTTTGTATGGAAGAGAAATTGAGTAATTAAGAAATTTCATTAAATAGAATAAAGTTTAAATTTTCAAAATTAAAGTTATTTTGAAATTAAAGTAAATAAGAAAAATAATAATTTGAAATTAAAGTATATTTTTGAAAAATATAATATGCTTAATAATAATTTATGAGTCTAAATAAAATTGGAGTTATAGTTTTTCAATTAATTCAAAAGTGTTATTTTTCTTTATTATTTACATATAAAAATAAAATATAAATTAATGTACTTTAACAGAATGGTTGGTAGTATAGATTTGAGATCTTTATCTTTTAAAAATATAAACGGAGTATATTTAAATATTATATATTTATTTTTCATATAATATAGAAGTCTAAAAAAATTAAGAAAAATGTTTATCATTTGAAGGATATATGATGAATATTATTGTTAATAAATATTTTTAAAATTAAAAATTATTTTATATTAAAAATATATAAACTAATTATAATTATAATTATAATATATAATTATAAACTAATTCTATTTGAATACTAAGAAAAAGTTTTATGTTATTTTGGAGTCTTTGAAAATAGTATAATATAGAATAAACTAATTGTATTTTAATATCCGAGTTAATATAGAAAAAAAGTAATTTTCAAATGACTTTTTCATGTATTGATTTATTTATATTATGGAATTTCTTATTTAAATACATTTGAAAACAAAAAAAGCACACCCATGTATAGTTTCAGAAAAGATAATAACAATTTTGGTATAGATTTTGCAAAATAACTATCGACAAATCAGACTAATAATAATAAACTTTGTAGATGTTTTTTCCACGTATTGCATTGAAATGCGATATTTGTCTTATGCCAATGTGCCTAGCTTCATCGGCCGTCTCATTAAATCTTCTCATTCGTCCTTCGAATTTATTTTAAAGGTTCAAAATTTGTATTTATGATAATGATGATGATTAATGTCTTTAAGATCAAACTTTGGTTTATCGTATCTAAAAAATGAATTATTTAGTTTGATTTAAGATTTTATTCTTATGTTCAAAAAGTTTGGAAAAAAGCCTCCTGAGCTCACTATAATTTTGACAACGTAAAAGGCTAAGAAGCTCAGTTTTGCAACAAAGATTTTGAAACTGAGATCTAATGTGGTTGTACGCGAGGCACTCTAAGAGGAAGTGATTTTCATTCTCGATGTTTGTATTCTCACAGAGATGGCAAAACCTTTCCATCCATGGTGTTTTAGGAACTGCCCAACAACTCGTTTCACTATGGAGCTCATGAGAGTTTGTTCTAATCTTGGCTATATTAATTTTCTTCTTTGAGCTAGTTAAAACAGAGAGATACTTTTGATATTCTAGGGTGGGGTTGATGACTTCCTTATAATATCTTAATTTTCTTTTAGTTGCTAAATCTTTCTCACACTACATTTTTTCTTTGAACTTAGAAGTAACAATATTTTTAATGTTATTAATGTTTTGCAAAGCAACATTCTCATTGATCTCCCAATGGTTTAACCAGGCCGTAGTGTCTTTATACGAACCTCATTTGAGCCTTAGGTGGTTTTGGATGGAATTTAAAGCTAGCTTAGGAAGTCTATGGTCTCCTATGTTATTGAGTTTGTGCTTGTGCAACAGAAGCCTAGTCATAGCTAGGCTCTCGATAGGAGAAAGAACCACTTCTATAAGGAGAATAGGATAGGGTATGTTGCTTTTAATTTTGAGGTTATATATTATAAAACGCTTCTGGATTTGCTCAATATTTCTCCAGGATTCTCGAGAGATGCTACAACCCCAAACCTCACATCCATATAAGATATGCAGATGGTGATGAGTCTCGATGATTCTCATGATTTAAAATATATCGATAGATCTTGGGGTCATGGACACATCTTTTTTTATTAACTGCAAAAATTTAGCATTTTTATTTTTGAATTAGTAGTGATATAATTATCCAGGGTTGTTATATGTGAATGTAGGTTAATTTATATTGAAAGAAAATCATGCTCCTACATGCGTTTTGGTGTGAAAAAATTATATATTATAGAAGAATAGAATACATAAATAATTGTGGAAACATAAACACAAAAAACACATAAAACAAGAGAGAAATAGATATTCGTGGTTCACCCAATTTGGACTGCTTCCATGGAGAAATAGTCAACATTCTTTTCATATTATCTAGTAAAATGAAGAGATATAGCCTACAATAAGTCCGTTGTAACTTCCTCTTCACTCTCACATAATCTCCTCTCTATCTCTCTCTCAGAATAATTATACACAATCGTAACTTTTACCATCAAATCATCCAACCAAGATTGACTACGAAATTACAATATTTTACATGGCAATTTTTCATCTATTTTTAGCTTTAAGGGCGCTTCCTTGAACCCCGCCAGCATAGGCTCATAAAAGTCATTGTCGCACCCCATGGACCCCCTAACAACGATTAAATAGGTAACGTTTAACATCCAAATACAACTGAAACAAAACTTTTGAACAATTAAGAAAATAATCAAGCTCCACACCCAACACTTAAATTGTTAACATACTTTTTTACATTAGAAAAAGACAAATTCACAAGCTCTTAACCAAATAAAAATAATTTTAAAACATACTCCAAAAAACACTTTACCTCTACTAACATCATAAATAAAAAATAAATAAAAAAAAGAAGATTTATTTTTAATTTTGAATTAAGATAAGATGATAATTATATAGCACACTCATACTCAATAAAATGAGATTGAAATAAAGGAAGTTAAAACATATATTAAACATTAATATAATGGACACAAAATATCGTGACAAATTTAAAATGTAGAAAGAAATACGATCCCATTATGCGTAGACTTTATGATGAAGTGCTTTTAATGTAAATGAAGATTTACCTCATCTTTAGAAGTTTCTTGGATCTTAACTCTATAAATATTTATAGATAAGGCTGCTATAAAATATAAATAAATAAAAGTAACAATAAATCAGATTTCAAATTTAACACCAATTTCCTTGAATTAACATCTAGATTCAAAACTTATACATTATAAATGGATATTATAAATTTCCCATAAAATTATTTTATAAAGTACATAAATATGAAAGCCCAAATCAACTCAACCATTGAAGAGATAAGACACCAAAGTGTTCTAATTATGAACTTATTTACAAAATTCTTAAGACAAGATTGAGTTTTTGGAGCTTGAGTCTTAACTTCAACCAGATGAGATGCAACAAAAGAGTCATGATTATGAACTAGTTCTTGTTCATAACAACTCTCTTTTTGAGTCTAACTCCCATCAACAGTGAGAGATTAATAATATTTGTGAGGTATTTTTAGGATCAATTTTGCATAAAGATGCATAGATTCAACTTACACTTCCTAAGCCCATCACCATACCTTGGGAATAAATTGTTAATAACATGAAAATAAGCGTTCTTGGATATGACAAGGATGTACCTTTTCATATTTCATACTATTCTGATCCCATCTAGTTTCAGAGTGCTAGGTTTCTTTAGGATGATCCATATTCACTTGCTTCTATTCCCAAACCACAATAGTTTTTTATATCCCAACATTGTGATCTATTTGACCATGTGAAATATTAATGTTTTTATATTCACCCTTGTGAGCATTGTGGTAAGTACACTCATTATTCAAATAAATTCTCCAAAAATAAGACTCCTGCAAGAACAATGATTCACCTTGGATGAATCACTTCTTGGAAATGGTCTTCAATAACTAATCACTGTTGGAATTCAGAGGCACAACAAAACAAACAAAATAACACAACAGAACAATCAAGCACATAAGAGACAGTTTTTAACGTGGTTCACCCAACCAATCTGGGCTACGTCCACCAAACATAGGCATCAGGAATTTATTAATCAAACATGAGATTACATCATGAAATCCTCATAAAACTCTCACCCTCTTAGCAAACCATTCGAATGGTTGCCTATTATATAGCATAGAGAATCTAACAGCCTCATTAACTCACTCACATCAAATATAGGAGGCATTAACTCCCTCCCAACAACCTGGAGCTAATCTAGGAACTGAATTTCTATTGTTGTCAACAGCTGAGATTTTTCCTATTTTGCTCTAAACAGAAAATCTCAACAATCTCCACCTTGACAACAATTCGCCTGATGCCCTGTTATTATTATTTTATCTTTTCTGCAAGCCAAGAGAATCCAAACACCAGCGCAGCTTCTCCAAAAAAAATGGTTTCGTGAACATGTCTGCACAGTTCTCCTTTGTATGCACCTTTTCAAGAGAGACTCCCCTTTCAGTGATAACCTGTCTTACAAAATGGTACTTAATTGGAATATGCTTTGATTTACTATGATAGGCCAGATTCTTAGCCAAATGTATTGCACTTTGACTATCATAAAGTAACCTGATGTTGTCCTGTAACCTACCAAACTCACCAAGAAAACCTTTCAACCAAACCGCCTCTTTGCAAGCATGAGAAGCAGCAATGTATTCTGCTTCAGTAGTGGACAAAGCAACAATGTTCTGTAGCTTTGACATCCAGCTAATAGCTCCACCTGCAAGAGTAAAGACGTACCTGAAGTTGACCTTCTCTTATCCAAATCACCTGCAAAATCAGAATCAAAATATCCACAAACAAATTCACTACTCTTATTGTAAGTAATACAATAACTACTTGTGCCTCTCAAATACCGAAGCAGCCATTTCACTGCTGACCAATGTTCTTTACCGGATTTGCCATATACCTACTGACAACCCCAACTCCATGTGAAATATTTAGTCGAGTATAAACCATCGCATACATTAAGCATCCTACTACATTGGCATATGGAATTCGAGACATATAATCTTTTTCTTCATCTGTATTAGGACATAAACTCGAAGAAAGCTTAAAATGGGAAGCTAAAGGGACTGACACAGGCTTCACATTATTCATACCAAATCTCAAAAGTATTTTCTCAATATACTTCCATTGTGATAGCCATAGCTTACCATTGCTTCTGTCTCTGAAAATCTCCATGCCCAAAA
>APFE031548667.1:1226-19750 GCA_000404065.3 Pinus taeda
GTCCTCCGCACCTGAAACCCTTCTGTGCCTGCGTACGGGCGCACCTGCAACCCTTCTGTACCTGTGTACCGGCGCACCTGAGACCCTTCTGTGCCTGCGTATGGGCGCACTTGCAACCCTTCTGTACCTGCGTACCGGCGCACCTGAGACCCTTCTATGCCTGTGTACGGGCACACCTGCAACCCTTCTGTACCTGCGTACCGGCGCACCTGAAACTCTTCGTTCCTGCATATGTACGCACTTTTCTCTTACTGTACCTGCGTACCTTCGGGCATAGATGATTTCAAGACTTCAGAAAGAACCCAGTCAGTCAGATCTACAGATCTGAACATGCACCGAAGAGATCTTAGTCTATCAGTAGATTTGCCTTATTTAGATCTAGACCAGATCTTTCCCTCGTAAGATATTCAACCAAAAACATGCACAAGCCAAATGATCTCCTTTTCTTTATATAGTAAAGCTCTTCCTTAAATCATGGATTAATACCACAGGCCGACACCATAATAACACAAAACCGTCGGCTAAAAACCAAGTGTAAAACATAAGAAACCCCACGTGTGCTTTTCTTTGCCTTGAAATGTGTGCCCTGGGGGTACGCACCTCATGAACGGGATAGCTGCAGGTATGTACGCACTTTATGTAACACCGACCTGCGTGTACGCACCTTATGTAAGGTGTACCTGCGTACCCCTTATTTTCTTCAATATTTGATAGCAGATCATCAATCTCTGCTGCTGACTTCTATCACCTGAATGGGTTGCCATCAAGGACAACACTTTAGCCATAATGCCAACATTGGGTTTCAATGAATTTTTCCCTGTCCATGTCCACAAAATCAGTATAAAGGATAGGGTTCCTTAGGTATCTCAAAGAATCCATCACAATTAACTTTATGAGGCCCTGGTTAGCTATATGTTGATGCTTTCCTTCCCTCACCTTCTGGCTCATTTCAATGATTGAGTGCAGAAGGAAATGGGGAACACTAAGTCTTTAAGGGAGAGGAATTTTTTCTTTGAATATTAACTCATGAAGTAACCTAAAATGATAGGTATATACCACACTCAATCTCCATTCACAAGGTATATATTTGAGGATGTGATAAGCCACTTCATCCCATGGTTATGGTAGACTTTCTCTTCTTACTACATTCTTATCTTCTACGGGCTTGTCTCTCTGAATGAAGAAGTTCTTCGTGACTGTAAAACTTACTTCCTTCTCCTCCTTGCCCCACGGAACTCCCAAGGGTAAGGTGGCCTCTCTACATATGGTTTTAGGACTTAACGAGATGGCCAATCCTATGGAAACAATAGTGACACTATATTCTCCCTAAGGATGTTGTGCCATGGCAAATTCATGAGTGATATCATCATCATAGCCTTTAAGAAGTTCAAAGAAACCCAACCACTGATGTCTTCTAAAGATGTTCACTACAATAGGTTGTTGGTGAATCCTCTTGGTGTCTGTGGGTTCTCTTTAATTAAATACTCTCCCCATTTCTTTTACTACCCCTTCTGGTGTTACTTAGGTGTGGAATTCAAATTGTATAAAGCAATATCAGTTGTGGAAACAATGTTAAACTCCTTTTTATCAACGAGGGAGAAGGATGCTAGAATTGATATCAAAAAACTTATTTTTTCTCTGCTTCTGTCCACAAAAATTTCCAGAAAGACCTCCTCATGCTCAATTGTCTATTACAGGTTACCAATTTCATAAATAATTCTCATGCAAGTGGATGGAAAACAAGGAAAAAGGATGTCATTTACCTCTTTTAAAAATAGCTCTATATGTGCATGAGGGTTTGGAAACAATTTCAGGTCACTGTGGCTCCCTTTCACCTTTCAATTCCTCCTATAGCTCCTTCTAGACCCTCTTGTGGCATTCTAGACCTTCATGTAGCTTCCTCCTATAGCACCTGCAAACAGGGTTCAAAACTTCTCGGCGGCACCCTAGGTGGTTTGATAGCAATAGCTCATCCTTCCTCTACCTATTTTTTTTAAATGAGTGATGGTGAAAATGAATTCGAGCCCAGTACATAATATTACTTTTATGGTAAAGGCTTAGAGCACTTTTGTGACATGGGGCATACACGTGTTTCCTTTTTTGATCATTGTCCCCACTCCTTGCAATCATTTCCCCTCTCCTTGTGATTATCACCCCACTCCTCATGAGCACCACCTCAGTTTATGTTGACATATCCACATTGCATGTGTGACTAATACAAACTTAAGTTTACTAGCTAAGGGTGGCCAAGTTCATTGGCCACCTCTAACCTATTAAAACTCTTTTCTTAACCATTAAGACATTTTAGCAATTTATGCATAGGGAAGAGGTGAGGGTTATCATACTTGAGCCTACTTGTGGATCGAATTGCTGGAGATGGTTTCATGCTTGAGTTGGGCCTCATAACATCATGATCTTTGAGGGATTTGATTATTTTCTTATTTATGTGCATGTATTCATGACTTGATGATATCCTGACTGATAACTTTTCTATGTGTGCAGGTTCCTTCCTTATGTCCAAGCTTTCTACTGCTACTAATGCAGTGCCTTCTTGAGGATGATGTGTCTCCTCTCTATTACAGATATGGCTCCAAGATGCTCTTTGTGAGTGAAAAAAAATCTAAGGAGTCTTGTTGTGACTGCACAGGTTGCTACAAGAGGAGTTTCCTTCATGTAGTAGTCATTTAGTCCTCCTTTAAAGTCTCCATCTTGCATGCTAGGGTTGAGGGGAAGTGATGAAAGGTATGAGGACTAGATTAGGATCATGAGAAAGTGTTGTAGGTGTTAGAAGAACAAAAAACAGGGATTTCTGTGTTTTTTAGATGCACGACAAAGTGGATTTTTTTAGAAATCTTTTTCTAAATGGGGTGGATGGGTGATAGAGTTGACATTGGAGGACCTCCCTTAACATTTCCTAGAGACAACATGGCTTTCTGGTCTATTTTTCCATGGGATACACCTCTTGTAGCCTCACAAGCTCCTCCTGTAGCATTACATGTGCTTCCTATATCATCACATTGAAGAGATAAAATTGGTTTCTCTTGTTGATTGGATGATGGAGAGAGGTGGCAATGTGAGTGGAGAGTGTGGAAATGAGGTGTATGGATGGAAGAATGGAGGGAGACTTGTAGATTCAAATATGTAGCCATAATTCTACCAACTGTGTGGAGTCCCGCAAAAGGAATATGTTAGCAGAAACAATGTAATAACTCCCTCCTTGTGCTCTTTTCTTTTTTGTTTTTTTTTCTTTTTTTTTTGAGACAAGAATGCTACCTTTGTAGAGGTTTCAACCTGCATGTCTTTTGTAGGTGCCTTAGAGGAGGTTTTCACCTAGGGCTCTTTTATGTTTCTTTTTTCTTTGCTCCTGGGTATCCTCGAAGAGGTGTTCAACTCAGGAGTGGGCCCTAGATGCCTCATGGAGGTTTTCATCTAGGCCCTCTTATTATTGTTATTATTATAATTATTTAGTTTTATTTTAAGAATTTTGGTGGACAATGGGCTTTGAGCCTTCCAATCACATTTAACTCTTTTTTGACTAAACTGGAAAACTATTCTTCACACAAAGATTTCTTGTACAATTTCAACCTATAACCATTGGGAAGTAAGGGAATTCATTCCTTATCAATGGTTCTGATTTGGACAAACCCATTCTCATGACACTTCTCTACTAGATAGGGACCTAGCATCTTGGCATCAACTTCCCCTTGAAATCCTTGAATCTAGAATTATACAATAGGGCCAAATATCCTTCTTGGAGAGTCCTTTCTTTGATGTGATTATCATGCCAAATATTCCTCTGTAGTTGGATTACCTCAATGTGTAGGAGAGCTTGCATTCTGAATTTATATAGATCATTGAGTTGGAGTACCCTTTCTTGTTTTGCTGAAGTGAGATCCAATTTTAACTGAATTGGCATCCTCAAGGTGTTGTACTAAAATTCAATAGACGATAGGGCCTTCTTCCCATAGAAAAAATCAAAGGGAAGGAATCCAATGGTGGTCTTCCAAGTGGTTTTTTAGGCCCAAGTAGCTTCCACAAGGCTGTTCGCCAAATATTTTCTATTGTTGCTAAAAACCTTTGTAAGAATTTTCTCCAACGCTCTATTGGTGACTTCCACTTGCCCATTTTCTTAAGGGTGATAGGTAGTAGATGTCATATTATTGATGTTGTGTTGCTTCATAAGGTCTTCAATCAAACTTGATGTAAATTGTGCTCCTTAATGAGTGACTAATTCCCTTGGAAAACCAAATTTGTAGATTATATGCTCCCTCAAAAATTTAGCCACCTTCTGCTCTGTTTCTACTTTTAATACTTTTCTTTGAGCCCATTTGGTCAAGTAATCAGTGCATACAATGATATACCTTTTATGTCCTGATGGGGGATCAATAGGCCCAATGAAATCCATGCCCTATTTTTCAAATGGCTATGGAGTCTCTTAAGATTGTAAGGGAATATCATCCTTGGGTGTTGATTTACCCATCATTTGACACTGATCACACCTAGTGGTGTGTCTCCTTGGATCCTGATATAGAGTGGGCCAATAATATCTTGATTGTAGAAGTTTGAAGGCTTTCCTCTTAGTAGCAAAGTGGCCCCCACAGGGCCCATCATGACATGCTGAGAGGTTGTCAAAGACCTCTTCTTACCTCACACATATTCTTAGGATCTGATCTAACCCCAATCTAAAATCATTTCCCCCAATCTAGGTCAATGGGGCGCTCTTCCTTACAATCTTACTTTTCTCCCTGGAGGACAAGTTAGGAGGGAACCTCCCAACAACCAAATAGTTGTCTATATAAGAAAACCAAGGAGAAAGCACCGAGATGGAAAAGAGATGTTAAATTGGAAGTTGATCATCTATCATTTCTTCCTTTCCTATAGGCAGAGTTAGAATTGACAATAAATATGCAACCACATTCTCCTTCCCTAGTTTATCAACAATAGTCAAATCAAATTTTTGTAATAATAACAACCATCTAATTATCTTATCATTGACATCAGGTTTATTAATTAAATACTGAATGGATGCATGATCAGTGTGAACTAATGTTTGACAAACAATGATATAATTCCTAAACATATTTAGAGAATGTACTACATCCAAGAGTTCTTTTTCAGTGACAGTATAATTCAACTTAGATTTAGACAGGTTCTTAATAATGAAATAGATAGCATAAGGAAATTTGTCTTCCATTTGTCTTAAGGAAGCCCCTAAAACTTTGTCTGAGGCATCTGTGTGTATAAGGAAATGTAATTCCTAGTTAGGACCATAAGGATGGGTGCAGCGGTCAACTTTTCTTTTAATATTTCAAAGGCTTCTTGATAGTTTCTTGTCCAACAAAAATTTGAATCTTTAGCCACCATACCAAACAAGGGTGAAGCCAGTTTGCTAAAATATTTAATGAACCTTCTATAACACATAGCTAATCTAAGGAAACTTCTGACATCTCTATGCTTTTGAGAGATAAGGACCCTTTTGATGATGGAAATCTTGTTTGGGTCAACTTGTATTCCCTCCTTGGACATAGAATGACCAAGGATAGTCCCCACATTCATAAAAAAATCACATTTCTTAGGGTTCAATGAGAGATTCATTTTATTGCATTTCTTCAAGACTTTGCACAGATTGGAGAGAGCTTCATGGAAGTCACATCCATAAGGATTGAAATCATCCATGTATATCTCAATAGAGTCATGAACAGGTTCAACAAAAACACTGATAACTTCCCTCTGAAAAGCAGTAGGGGAATTTCACAAACCAAATGGAATAACTCTATAAGCAAAGGTACCCCAAGGACATGTAAATGTAGTCTTATCTTGGTCTTTAGGGATGATCTAGATTTGGTTGTATCTACTAAATCCATCTAGGAAGGAGAATAATTTCTTTCCTGCAAGGCCATCTAGGACTTGTTCAATGAAGGGAAAAGGAAATTGGTCCTTCTTTGTAGCCTTGTTGAGTTCCCAGTAATCAACACAGACTCTCCACTTCCCATTCTTCTTAGGAACTAAAACAAGATGTGACACCCACTTACTATTTGAAATGGGGTATATGAACCTTGCATCCAATAGCTTTTGTAATTATTCTTTCACAATGTCCTTAAGAGATGGGTTAATCCTTATCTAAGGTTGGATCACATGCTTGAATCCCTATTTGATGTAAATATGATGATTACAAATAGAGGGATGCACACCTTTCATTTCCTTATAATCCAAGCAAAAAAATCCATGTGTTACCTTAGTACATTACACAATTGTTCTTCTTGTTTGGCCGAGAGAGAGGGGTTGATCTTTAGAGTTCTGGATGGGCCAATTTGCAGGTTTTAACCCCGTATAAAAATTACCTGCACATGAATTCTAAAAAACAGAAAGTAAACAAAGACAAGAGCATAACACATAAAACAAATATACACAAAGATTTCCCTTGCATCCCAAAACTGGGACCACCAGCTTGATTTTTCATTATTTTCGTTTCATATGTTACAGTACATATATATACATTCCGAAGCATCCAATACCATGGAACGAAAACCATCACGCCCAAAACCATGTGCGAAAACCATGGACAAAACCATAGGTAGGTTCACCCACCTAATATAGGTTCCAAAAACAAATTCCCCAGGGCACTGCCCTAGGCCCCGTAGAGGGAGGCTACCTGCCCCCCTCAAACCCCCTGTGACCCCCCTGCTGCGCTATCGGTGCGACGAAGGGGGTGGCTCCACCCCCCTTCTAACCCCCTAGCTAACTAGGTGGGCTAGTAATGGAAATCATAACACAACCCAACATTCTCCTACTTGTTGTTTTCTTTCCACAAGGGGCCACATGAGAGCTTAGTCATTTATCTAGCCCTACAATGCCCATTGTTTCTCTACACCAAGAGAACTTCTCAATGCTCACAGATTTTGTCAATACATCTATAGTATTCTTCAAAGTTTCCACCTTTATCAGTTATACCTTTTTGTCTTCTATCATATTCCTCTTAAAGTGATACTGAACATCCATGTGCTTTGTCTTTGAATGGTAAGCAGGGTTCTTTGCCAAGAAAATTGCACTTTGGTTGTCACAGCCATTCCTTATAGCTCCTTGTACTAACTCCATACTTGAACACAATCTCTGCCACAAAACTACTTCCTTGCTTGCATGAGTGACTGCCATGTATTTTGCCTCTGTAGTTGATAGTGCCACTATACATTGTTTCTTACTCATCCAACTAACTATACCTCCAAATAGGTTAAACACATACCCACATGTAGATATTCTCTGATCCAAGTCTCCAGCCCAGTCTGCATCAACAAAGCCATGAATATCCAAAACTCTGTCCAATCCTGGTCTTCCTTGGTAGCACAAACCATAATCACTAGTGCCACGCAAATAATTGAAAACTCGCTTCATTGCTATCCAATGCTCCTTCCCTGGTTTTGAAATAAACCTACTCAATACTCCCACTGCATGTGCAATGTCTTGTCTAGTATAGACCATCGCATACATCAGGCTACCGACTACACTTGCATATGGAACACATGACATGTCCTCATCTTCCTCTTGTGTCTTGGGACACTATTTAGCAGATAACTTTACACCTATAGGAATAGGAACCTTCACTGGTTTACTATCCCGCATATTAAACCTTTGCAATATTATCTCGAAATACTTCCTCTAGTTTAACAAGAGCTTCCTCTTTTCCCAATCTCTTTTAATTTCCATGCCCAAAAAATAGTTTGCAGCACCGAGACCTTTCATGTCGAATCTCGAGGACAATTGGATCTTCAAATTTTGGATAATTTCTTTGTTATTTCCAACCAACAACATGTCATCCACATACAAGACTAGATAAATAATATGGTCACCAATTAATTTAAAATACACACTGTGATCTGATTTGCTTTTGGTGAAGCCAAGTCCTCATATAAATGTATCAAATTTCTGATACCACATACTTGGTGACTGTTTTAGTCCATACAGAGACTTCTTTAACTTGCATACCAGTTCTTTCTTACCCTTCACTGCAAAGACTTTAGGTTGCTTCATGTAGATCTCCTCTTCCAGATCCCCTTGAAGAAATTTTGTCTTCACATCCATCTGTTCTACCTCAAAATCAAAAGCAATAACAACAGATTGTTATAATTCCAAATATCACCCTTGGTTTGTGATGCTTGGTTTATGGCCTAGGGCAACCCCTCCCAAACTTAGTCCAAATATTTTAAAAACAGTGTTTTACTCCTTGTACACTACTTTTCCCTGTGATAAAAGTGTGTACACGCGAGTTAGTCAATACCCATCCCTCGTATATGTGTTAAAACACTTAGAAAAAATAAATTTTCCTTAACTATGGGCAGAGTTCATGGGTTTTACCTATCGATTACCTTCTAGTGCCCATGGCCCAACTGTTTCCCAACTAAAAAACTATTTGGGAGAAGTATAAATAGACTTCTATGGGAAGATATTAAGTAGGAGAGAAGAGATAGAATTACTATATTGAGATTATCCCCTGACCAAGTCTGAAGTATCCCTGTGCTTCAAGCACATCCACAACTTCAGGAAACCCTTATTTCCTTGAGTGTTGATATTCTTCCACTTACTTGAGATATCATGGTATTGTTTATGGAAGAAGGTTGTTGAACACTGGGACTGGATGGACCTGGAAAGACAGTTCCACTTGGAGCGGGAAGAAGAAGACTTAGGTGAACTCTTTCCATGCTTATTATAGTTTTTTACAATAAAAAGAAACAATGTCTTGTTCTTGAGATCGACCTTGTTTATGCATCAGATGTGGTTGCAATTCATGTATGAATGTCATTTTGATGTATAACTAATCATCTTACTTATATGATATAAATTTGATTTCATTAAAATGCTTTATCTATATGCTACTATGTATGTTCAGATTTTTTGAAAAAGTGCAACAAGAAATGTTAAATTTAGAATGTGCTAAAAATAGACCTGTTAAAAATAACATGTGTAAAACTAGCATGTCTAAAACTAGCAGTTTGGCCAGTGAGATCATTGGCCACATTGGGTGAGAGGTGAAACTGCTAAAAGTAGAAAGTTCTAAATTTAACATTTCTAGGTCCCTTCCTATTTATAGCAGTCCCTGGTCTATCTATAGGAAGTAAAAATGAATTTGGTCTTAACAACAATTTAAAATATTAATTAATTAATATCCATGAGTTAATTAGTTAAGGAAAAATAAACTTGAAGTCTATGTGAGGACATGCAACAATTTATCTATTAATTGGTGAATTTATCCATCAATTAAAGAGATAAGGATGAGTTGTAATTATGAGCTGTAATTAGTTGGCTTAGTTAACTGAGTCAAGTCCATTTAGATTAATTTAACAAGTTGTTAAATTAATGAGATTTATTTTGTTAATGCTTGCATGCATGTAACAACTGGTATTTTCAGATAATTGAATATTATAGCTTAAATAACTCATGCATGTCAGTTCAAACAAAGATCTAGTTGAGATCAAAGAAGGGACAGTGTATTATCAGTTGGATGAATATTTTTCCTATAAAGGAAGCTCATCCATGATGAGGATTTATCTCCTTTAGGTTTGTGCAGTTATTTCAGAGGTCAGTGTTGTGTGTGAGGTGAGAATCACACAAGTTGTAGCTGGAGGACCCAAGGAAAACTATGCATAGAAATAGGAGGCTTGGAGGGCAGAGGAGAAGGTTTGTGAGAAGCCTTTGACTATCTATAAGCACCAGAGGGGATTGTACTGAGAGCTTGATAGCTTCTGAGCTAAGGCTTTATGTAATCCAGACATATTTCTACTTGTATGTTAATACAGAGATGAGGTTTTAGGCTGGTGATTTCCCCTGGTTATATCTTATGTGTTATGTGTGTTTGATTTCTCCATATTAGTTATATGTGTTCTTATTGATCTTGCTCAATTTGATTAAGCTTCCGCTAAATTGTTTGTAGAAGTAGATCAAGTGTTTTGCTTTAGTACATTGCATTACCATGTGATCTACACGTGGGAAATTTCTACATGGTATCAGAGCTAGCTGATTTGTACAAAAATTCTACCTGGTATCAAAGCTAGCTGATGTGTAGAAAATTTCTACAAAATTCTACAGTTTGGGGTCTAGGAACTACTTCCCAGACATCATTCTCCATAATAGAATCATATTCTATGGTCATAACATCCTTCCATACTTGATGCTTGACAACATCTGAGAATGATGGAGGCTCATTTTGTATGATCGTGCTCATGATGGTCAGGTATCCCTGATACCTGTTAGGTTTCTTACTTGGAAGGTTCCTCAAGGTGCAGCATGTCCTTCAACATCATCAAGTATCCCCCTAAGCCATGAAAGCCTCTTCCTAGAAGAGGAAGGCTCATGTGGATGAGGATCAATCGGATCCATGGGTTCTTCTACATCAGGCATTGATTCATCATCCTTTTCTTTCGGTTCCCTAGTGTCAGCTTCTTGAGAGCTCCTCAAAGTCAGAAGATTGTCCACCTTACTGAGATCCATATCTTCATCAAAGGTGACATCATGACTAATCACAACTTCCCTTTGACCAACTACATAGATTCTATAGCCTTTAGTATTTTCACCATAGCCCATGAAAATTCCTTTCTTTCCTGATGCACCCAATTTATTTCTTCTCTCTTTCAGCACATGAAAATATACAGGGGTTCTAGAAAAATGAGAAACATTAGGTTTCTTACTTGTGAACATTTCTTTAGGAGTCTTGGAACCCAATGCTTTATGAGGGCACTGATTTTGTACATATACAGTGGTGTTTGTAGTTTCACCCTATAGAAACTTCGAAAGTTGCACGGTCCGGACAACTTCCATAATCATACGGTTCTTCCTTCCTGCCACACCATTATGTTCAAGAGTATGTGGTGTAGTAGTCTCCCTCTTAATGCTAGCCTTAGATATGCCTGAGTGAACCAACTGTAATATATCATAGGTCTTGCTTTGGCTTTAAGGGAATGGTCCCCCTTTGAGCTTTCCTTCAGCACATCCTGGACATGCACCTTCTTTCTCTACTCGGAATTCGGGCATCCCTGTCACCATTTGTCTTAACACCAAGTATAGCTTTGTAATGAAGGGGGGCAAACCTCCGATGCCAAAGTTCGGACTGAAGAGATGTGTCATAAGACATGACACCTAGTGGACTTCCATCGACCTAATATAATGAATCAAAACTAAACCCAAGAGTAAAGCCATCTTTAACATTATTTTTCTATATATGTACCTTATCATCACTGAAGGTGACCTTGTAGCCTTTGTCTTCCATTGCCGAGATGGACACTAGGTTCTTCTTGAGGTCAGGTGCATTTAATACATCCTGGAATTTCTAGCCTTCTTGAATGGTTGTCCTCTTCCTCGATTTTTAGATCTCCTCTTACCTTTGCTATTGAATTTGTCATTCCTTTGAATGCCATCAGAGGGATTTTGATCATCGTCCCGGTGTGATTCCTTTCTATCAGGGCACTCCCTTGCATAGTGACCTGCTTTATCGCAGATGTAACATCATTATTTTCTTCCACCCTTAGGTCCAGCCTTTCCTTTTGATTTAGTTTCGAAATTACTTCTTTTATTAGCATGAGAAGAAAAGGTAGCAAGAGGACCTTTAGGCATGGGCATTTCTTGCTCTTATTCCCTTATTTCTTCTTGAATGCATCTAGCCATTAATTCCTCGAAACCAGGAATTACATTATTGTTTAGAAAAGTAGTCCTAAACATGTATCATTCAGATGGTAATCCTCCAAGAGTCATGAGTGCCATTTCCCTATCAGTAATAGTCTCCCCAATAGATAGGAGATCGTTCTTGATCTCGGTGATTCTTAAGAAGTATGCTTGCATACTCTCATCTTTACCCTTCTTGATTTCCCTCAGATTATTTCTAAGAAACAAAACTTGATTTTCATCATTAACTTTAAATAAACTCACCATTCTATCGTAGATTTCCTTGGAGGTGTTCAGGTCAGAGATGTAGACCACCAAGTGCTTGTCGATAGAGTTCTAGATGATATTCTGTTTTGACTTCTCCAGTTTTCCATTTGTTCCATGCAAAAGTAGATGCATTTGAAGGAGCCTCAACAATATGGCCTCTTACATGGTCCAACACTCATTAATCTTCTAGGGTTATATCGATACACATCTTCCACCTGTGATAGTTAGCTTTCCTACGAAGCTTACCTTTGACAGAGTGTTGAGGACCCCATAGTTCTTTTAGGATAGCCTCGCTAATCTTCTCTTCGATGATTGTTCTTGCTCTTGCTCAGGCTTTGTCTTCACCTCAACTCCGATACCATGTTAAGTTATGGTATGTTCTATGCTTATAAAAGTTTACTTCTTTTTCTTATTATATTCCACAGTTTAGCAATCACATGTACATAAAGCAAAGTGCAGATAGAACATTAAACGATTGACAGAAAACAAGCCAAGACAAAAGACACAAGATGTGGCAGCTAGCTAGCGACAAACCCCACAATGTGTGGGGAAACCCTTTGATCAAATCTTCTTTTATCTTCAATAATTCAGCAAAGATAAATAGTACCATAAATCTGATTTATATCAATAGTAGCAAACCCTAGATCTGCAACATCAACATTAGAGACTTCATTATCAAACTAGGGCAGACAATATCCCACAAACCGACCATTGGATCGACATGATTCCACCACCAAAAGTTGCGGCTTACAGACGAGGTTAAGATGAACCTGTAGTGCAATTCAGATGAGGAGATCTTCTAGTCCACGTAGGTCAAACTTTACTTCTGCAGTTGCAGCTTCAGTTTTAGCAGCTTCCTTCAAACTAGGGCAGTCGATATCTTGCAAACCGTCTGTCGGATTGACTTGATTCCACCACCAAAAGTTGTGGCTTTTAGAGGAGATCCAGATGGACCTACAAGGAAGTTTTAAGGAGGAGATCTGATGGTCAACGCTGATCAAACTTTGGATCTGCAATTGCAGCTTCAGGTTCAACAGCTTCCGGCTTCACATGTGTGAGAGAGAAACCCTTTTCTGCATATTAGAGAAGAGAATCTTTTCTGCACAGTAGAGAGAGAGAGATGTGATGAGATGAGTGAGTCCAAATGACGAAAAGTCCTCTTGTATTTATACAAAATGTTGTTGTTTGAATAGATGCGACTGTTGGGCTTCTAAGCCTACATGACTTGTAGGTCGGCTTGATAATAATTCCATAATCAAAATAAATTCATATCTCCATGAATACTTATCGGAATCATATATCTTTATATCAATCCTACACCTCTTGACAAGAGAAATCTAATAAAAATATTATCAACCATGAATAACTTGACCCACATGAAGTTTTGCCCTGGTTACCAATTTTAACATCAAGACATTCATATAATTAGTGACCCTCATATCCTCCTCTAGTAGGGATTTTGTGGCTTCAAATACGTAATCATGGAATTCTCGCTATAATTTTTTTTTCTTTTTGTGAAGATTTAGAAGCTGAAATTAAAACCACTATGAGCCAAAATCTTAATTAACCTCGTGGCAGAGTTTCAGATATTGTCTCACTATATTTTTGGAGATATGATATGAGGAAGTTAGGGCTTTTGCACACTCCCAAATTCCATGTCAAACAGGTGACGTTGGAAAAATAATCATAACTTTCTCTCTAAGCATTGGATTCAAATTTCGTAAATAGTGACAGAAAGAGGATGGACAGTAGTTTGTTGGGTATCATTTTCAGGGCTAAAGGCACAACACTAACACGTGGAACTTCGTACAAGTTCTCTCTACTAAACTACGATATAATCAGGTCATCGTGGGAGATTGGGCATAACTCTTTCTTAAAGAATCCAATATTGATTAGACCTATGGGGTTGGAAAGACGACTCAGAGGGCTACCATGGGATGAAATGAAAACCCCTAGAGATCTAAATTACATAGATACAATAGATTCAATATCAAGCTCCTAGAAGGCAATAAAAAGCATGCATTCAAGGATCATTGTAGTAAGGACCACACATCAACAGTCAAGGTTAATTATCCTACAGCAAGGCATCTAGGACACACACTAGCATAGTAGGGGGCAAGAGATCAAACTATTTTGATTGTTGGTTTGCAAGATAAATTGATGCCTTAGGAGACATAATGGGCTAGGCTTAGAATAAGGAGAGGGAGTTGGATGAGAAAGGTTTAATCAAATGACAAAACCTCATTTCTATATATAGGAGTCTAAGGCGTCACAATATAATTAGAGTCAACACAAAAATAATAATGTAAGGGAACAACAATAACAATAGTGGGCTTCTATGGGGCACAATGATAACAATATGGGTACTACATCAGCACAAAAATAACAATAAGGGGGCTACACTGACAATAACAATCAGGGAATACACTAGCATTATAGGGTCAAAACATGCCCCTCTCCTTCAAAAAAGTGTTGTCTTCAATGCTTGAGTAATTTTGGATGCTTTTGTATAAAATTTTCAACCTCCTATGTGGAATGTTCAATGAGTAAGTTCTTCCACTTGATGATATACTTTAAAATTGATCGATTTTGTAGTTGTTGAGTTCTTATTTATGTGACTACTTCAAGTTTCAATATGATTTTTCCTTCCTTGACAAGTTCTGGAAATATTGTTTGAAATGGGAGCTTATCACCTATAACCTTCTTTAGGCATGAAACATGGAAAATTGGGTGCACTTGAGAAGATGCAGGAAACTCCAATTTGTATGTCATAGTACCAATCTTTTGCAACACCTTGTAAGGACCATAATACTTTGGTGATAAATTGTTATCCTTCTTAGCTTTCTTGAGGGACATTTGTTTGTATGGTTGTAGCAATAAAAATACCTAGTCTCCTACATCAAAACTTCTTTTGTTGTGATTTTTATTTTCCTGTTGTTTCATTCTATTATGTGCCAAATTGATGTTATCATTTAAGAGTTGGAGAACTTGTTTTTGATGCTCAATGTGATCTTCCACTGCTTGAACCTTAGAATTTACTCTTAAAGATGATGTGATGGATGGTGGATGATATCCACTAATTATCTGAACTTTAATTTTTCAGAAAACCAAACATTCCACCCCAAAATATTGAATATCTGATTTAAGGCCATTCCAAAAAAATTCCTTCTAAACCTTGTGGTAATTTTTAAAAATTCTTGAGTGCCCTCCTAAGGGAGAGGTGTGCAATTCTAGAAGAATCTTATGTTTTAGTTGGGAATTCTTACAAAGGTATAAGAAATATTTGTACCATAATGAATCATTTTTCTAGCTAAATGTATCAGATGTACTGGGATCTTGCTGGAACTTTTGAATGAGTGCCCACACTTCTTCATCATCCATCCCTTACTTCAACTATCCAATATGGTTGGATAATAGAAATGGCACAAAGAAATGCTTCCACATCCTCATCCTTTATTGAGAGTTCATCTAAAACAAAACTTTCTTTCCCTTTTTTGTAGATGATTTCAAAGTCATAACCCAACATCTTTGTGACCCATTTTTTATGCTCATTTGAAAATAGTATTTTTTCTAAAAAGTATTTTAGACTATCATGATCAGTTTTTACGTTGAAGTGTCTTCCCATTAAGTAAGGTCAACATTTCTTAAGCGCATGTAGTATTGCCAACATTTCCTTCTAAAAAATAGCTTTGTTTAAATACTTTCCTTTGATTGGATGACTTTCAAAAGAAATGGGTCTTCCTTCTTGCATTAGAACATCACCAATTCCATTTCCCAAGGTGTCACATTCCATAATAAATGTTTTTGCGAAGTCTGGCGTAGCTGTTATAGATATATTTGGGCAATACAACCCCAATCATATATGTCCATAAACCAAGGGCTTCTGAGTCCCTAAAAGTGTTGTTTCATACCCTAAAGGAACAAAGTCAGTTGATTACATCATCTCCCAGAAGTTCTCCACAAAAATGCTCAGAACTAGTCAAAATTGGACCATACAAACTGCTCAGTGTAGAGGGTGCGATGCATTTCACCTACCACATGCAAAAAGTGTGATGCATACTGAAAATCCCTTCTGTAGGGTGCGATGGGCGAGAGTAGACAAATGGCAGAGACAGTTTGCAAGGTGGATGATCATGGAATCTTCAAAAAACTTCTCCTGTGACACTTGCCTCTCTAAATTCGCCCAGGGATGAGTAAGAGATCATCAATCTCCAAGTGGAATCAAGAACTATCAGAGAGAAGACACTAATAAAAATCCTAGAAGCTGACTCACCCCCCTGCAATCTTCTATATATGGATCCCTCATCCTAGAGATCTAAGAGGCTGGAATCTTGTATCTTGTAAGGAAGTGTTGTGGTTTCCTGGTCAAACATCATAGTGTTGGGTGATCTAAGATTTTCATGAGGTGAAGAAGGGATTTCATTCTGGAAGGATGACGTTGGGTCAGATCAATGGGTTGTAATCCTCTCTTCTAATCTTTATATCAATAAAGCTACTCAAGTTTTCCTCCACATTCTTGTATCTCTAATAATATATGCATTTGTGTGGTCAATATATATCTGGTCCTATGTTGTTTATGATTGTAGATCTTTACACTTTGAAGGTATTGTGCTGCTTTGACTTTACAGGTACTCTTTGAAGTAGAGTGGTCAAGGAAAGAGTGGCAAAGATCTGTCAGAGGGGAGAAGGAACAAGTATGGAACCAAGCGAAAGATTGAGGTTGGTATTCTTTGCTCCTCTCCTATCTACTTCTCATAAAGGAAAACGAAAGTAACTTTTATCTATTTGTTTCTAAGATAGTTACCCGTCTTAGTGGGATTAGCAGCTCTGCATAGACACTAGATTTCTTGATAACAAAATGGAGACCATACTAGGGAGCGAATAGCTTGTTTTCTTGTCTATATTTGTTTGCTTTATAAACTTATAGACAGAGCCTGAAGTCAAGCCAGCTAGCCTTCGAACTGTGTTTGCTATGCAAGTGCAAAGTAGATCAATGTTGCTTAAGTATATCTCTAGGTTTTGTTTATAAACTGAACAATAGATTTGAAAACATCCTAATTGCCGTAGTGGTGGCTCAAGTAGCCTCATTAGATCAGCCCCTGTGATTTGTATTTACTGAATATCATTAGCTCGGCCTAAATCCCTAAACTAAGCTACAAACTGTGACCAAGAACCAAGTTGAAGTCTCGTCCCTGGACCATCGCACCTTCTCCTCTTGGGAATCTGGATGCATCACACCTCCCATGTGCAATAGGTGGGATGCATCACTCTTTCCCTGTGTTACAGGTGCGATGATCAAATAAGGCTTCTTCTGCTTCCAGATTTTGGTTTTTTGTTCACTCTCTTCAGCTTTATTCAGGAGTTTTATTGTCTCTGATCAGTATACCACTATAGAAACTCCCTTCCTTTTCATAATTCAACCTCCATAGTACAAGGAACTGTAAATGTTTTTATGTATTGTTCATCATTTACGGTTCTCCTTTACAAAGAAGTAGCCTAATCAAACTGTCGTCTTTTGATTTGGAAGTGTTGCAAGTGTTGTTTTCAGTCAAAGAAAAGAATCCTACTATTCCTGATGGTCGATTACACTGTTACTCTTGTATTTGATTTTAATTAATAGTTTTTCAAGTGTCAAAAGTAGTTTTCAATTCAAAAGCGCAAAGTGTCGTAGTTATCTTCCTTTCATCTTTTGAAGAGAAAATTGTTAATACTGTCACTTGAAACGATTCAAATTTGTACTTAGCATTATTTTTGTCATTCACACATTAAGAAAGTGAAAAAAAATACATGCATGTGCATTTGCATTTAGACTGCTTGTTGATTTTGATTTAGGACAGTGCATCTAGTGTGTGCTCTCTGCTCTATGTTGAAAGAATCATGTTTCTCTTTCCTTAGTAGCTAGGATTTTCATTGCAAAAAGAATATTAAACAATTGTTTATCATCTTAGATTGCATTTTAGGAATTGTATATCTACATCACGCGGTGAACCTGAAAGGCAAACTTTTTAAGAAAGATCAACTGTAAAATAAATTCAATGAACATAAAAATGCTTTGGAACCTAACGCACAACATTTAGAAGTCTAGGCTACAGAAGTATTCCGGCGTTGTAAATCCTGGTAACTATCACTTTCATTGTAGGTTGGGTGATTCCTCCTCTTTGAGACAACAAGTGCCAGTACAGACTTGTGCTCCCACGTACCGTCGAGTATATATTGGGAGACCACAATAGGCTATATACTTTATCCTTAGGAAGCCGTTTATGTCGCCCTATCGATGGTAATGCATTGAGCACAACATTCGGGAATATTGACTACCGTACCATAAAAAGTATTCTGCAGTTTTGCGATTGGTTTGATAATCCCTCTGTCTAGATTTCCAGAGTAGTCTCTTTCATTCCTTTTCAGACTCCTTAAAGGAAAAGGTCCATCTGAGCACTTGTCACTTCAGGTTCATTAAAAATCAAAGGCGACTCGAGTCATCTTTAGCTTTTTCTCGACTCTTAAAAATTGAAAAAGAAAGTTGTGTCAAAGCATCTAAAATTTATTTTAATTGGAATAACGTCACTGTTCCCTCATTGGTCTTAGGTTGAGAAAAATGGAGTCCACCAACC
>APFE031548667.1:27065-70730 GCA_000404065.3 Pinus taeda
TTTTAGGGACTTAAGAGCCCTCAGTTTATGGACATTTGTGATTGGGGTTGAAGTGCCCAAAAATTTCTATAACAATGTAGCTTTCATGCAGCACAGAATTATGCTTAAGTAGGGTAGATGCATTTATAATGGGTCTAGATAACATGTTTGCAACCTTGTTATGTATGGCCTTTTTATATCTGATGACTAAATGAAACTATTGTAGAAAACCCATCCATCTGTAATGTCTTGATTGCTGCAACTTAGTTTGGGAGTGTAGGTATTGAAGTGGTTGATGATCAGTATGTATTACTATTTCTTTGCCCATTAAGTAATGTTTCCACTTTTTCACACTCTGAACTAATGTATACAATTCTTTATCATAGATAGGATAGTTAACCATTGCAGGATTAAAAGTCTCAGAATGATAACATATGGGTTTACCGTGCTGTGTCAACACTACTCCCACAGCATAGTCACTAGCGTCAGTTTGGATCTCAAATGGTCTTTGTAGATCTGACAGTGCTAGTATAGGTGTTGTACTAATCTTTTCTTTCAAGGTGTCGAAGGCTTTCTGTTGTTTGCCACCCCACTGAAACACCTTGTTCAATCCTGTCAAAGCATGTAAGGGAGTCACAATTGAGGAAAAATTTGAAATGAACTTCCTCCAATATTGTGTTGCTCCTAAGAAGCTTCTCACTTCTGTTGCAGACTTGGGTTTAGGCCAGTTTACAATGATTGCCACTTTAGAGGGATCTATTTTCAATTCACCTCCCCTACTATGTGACCCAAATAATTTAGAGAGGTTTTGCCAAATTCACATTTGGATATTTTAACATAAAGTTTTTCTCTTTTCAAAACATCTAATGTCTGCTTAACATGCTTTAAATATTTTTCCCGCGTTTTACTAAAAATCCATATGTCATCCAAATACACAATAACGAAATCATCAAGAAAAGGTCTGAGTACACCATTCATTAATCTCATGAAAGTAGAAGGAACATTAGTTAGGCCAAAAGGCATAACCAACCATTCATACAATCCTTGCTTTGTTTTGAAAGCAATCTTCCATGCATCTTGCTCTGCAACTCTGACCTGATGGTATCCACTGTGCAAATCCAGCTTGGTGAAATAAACAACTTCCTTCGATTGATCTAAAATATCGTCTATGTGAGGAAGGGGATAATGATTTTTTATTGTTATCTTATTCAGTGATCGGTAGTCAATGCACATTCTCCATGAGCCATCTTTCTTTCTCACCAAAACGATTGGTGACCCACATGGTGATGTGCTAGGCCTGATGAACCCTTTCTCGAGCAACTCTTACACCTGCTTCTTGATTTCAACATTCTCTAAAGCAGATAACCTGTACATCCCAGTGTTAGGCAAAGGAACATCTTGCTGCAAAGTAATATCATGCACTATTCCATTTTTGGGTGGCAGACCTTTAGGTTCTTGAAATAAGACATCATACTCTGAAACAATCCTTTCTATATCAGCTTGCTAATCAGCATTACAGCCCTCAAATCTATTGGTTTTATCAGGTGTATTTTCCTTTACAACCATCAGTAAGAACTATTTGCATGAATTTATCATTCTTTTCATCTATCTTGAGTTTATGAGAGTATAATTATTCTTGATCTTATGAGCTATTACAAAGTATTTGATTCCATCTTTAACAAGTAGATACTTGTTCTCAGCTCTATACAAAATAGCCTTTCTATCATACAAGTAAGGGCTTCCTAAAACAATTCCACATATATCCAAAGGAATTACATCTAACTCAACCTCATCTACAAATGCTGACCCAAAGGAAAACTTGAGTTTACACTATCTAGTCACTTGTAGTTGTGCTTTATCATTCAACCATCCTAATGGGTATGGTTTCTTATGAGGTGTAGTTGCTAATCCCAATTTCTTTACAACTACTTCAGAAATTATATTTACTTGTGAGCCACTATCAAACAAAGTATCAATCTTTTGTTTTTTGGAAACAAATCGAATATGGAAAAGCTCATGCCTTTTTCTCTCATGTTCTTCATCAATAACAGATTGAGCAGAATTACTAGTAGATGCTTCAGAATTCTTACCTTTTATACCTGTGGCTGCAATGATTGTTTCAACTCCTGAGTCTGACCCCAAATCTTTCTGAATAGCTACAATAGTCCTCTTCTTCTTGCCCTCGGACTTCTTAGGTCTCAGTTCTGGATGCAGAATCCAACAATGCTCATCATCATGCCCATCCTTTTTATTGTGAGTGCATGAAGCTTTGCCTTTTTGTGCAGTGTTAGCCTTCCTTGCTTTCCACTTTTACTTTCTTTTCTCCTTTCTCTTTCTTACAGTGGGTTGGGAGGGTCCCCCAACTTCTGGATTTCCATTCTTTCCTCTGGATTCTAGATGAGTAGCTTGTACAGATACCTCATCTATACTAGTGGGATTAAACATGAGGATGGTATGCCTCATGTAGCTATGTAGACCACCAATGTACTTCAAAAGAGTCTCTAGTGAGTCTAATGAGATAGCCAACACCAATGCTCTCTTTCTGAACTCTTAAGTATACCCTTGTACACTTTTCAACTACCAAAGAGTTTGCCAACTCATCATGACTTGTTGCATGTAGGCCAATGGATAGAATTGCTTTTTGATTGCAGCAACAAATTCACTCCAGACAGAGATGGTCTTACCATGCTTCTTCATATCAGCTTGGGTTCTGCCTTCCCACCAAACCAAGGCAGTGCTCCTAGGCGTAGGTTGCCAGCTGAATCTACTCTTGTTGAGTCTATGTTTTGTACCCTGTTATACACATCAATTTGTCTAATCCAATTGTTCCAATTTTCAGCATTTAGCTCTCCATCATATATAGGCAAATCAAATTTAACATCTAACTTAATCAAAGATGCTTTCTTATTATGCACAGGGCTATTAGGAGGTGTAGGAAAGCTTTATTCTTTCCCTTTTACTTTTGAGTGGTCATGAGAATGAGACTCATATTTTTCTCTATCTTGCTTTGAGCCTGATGAATCTTCATCCTTATGCTCTCTAAAGTCCCTATACATTTATTCTACCATAGACTTTATAGCTAGGAAACTTTCTATGAATTGAGGGTCCGACCCCATAGAACCTTCCTCTGACATTGTCTTCCGAGAATAGACTCTCCCAATTTCAGGATTAGTTTCCACTAACTCCCCTTCTCCTAATTTGAGCTTTGATCTAGTGAGCATTCACAGCTAAACCAACACAAACTTGTCTAACCTTACATCCTAGAGCTCTGATACCACTTGATCTAATAATCACCCATGAGTGACATCAGTTAAAGATTTATTTAAAAAAAGGTATTACAGACTCATGTGCTGGTGTGTGTTTTGTGTCATTTAAGCAACGAATCGATCAGATTGCCAATACACAGACATTTAAGTGGAAAAACAACAGAGAAATACAACAAGCAACCACAAAGACAAGCAATTTTAATAAGGACTTCACCTTATTCTCTAGGGCTACGTCTCCGGTCCAGCTCTCAATGGTGGCCTTGTTTTATTGTGCCTTTGAGCAGAGAATTACAAATACAGGGACTCAATGCGAGTTCTCCTGAAGCAGGTTTGATTGGTAGGGTGGTTTCTTGGATTCCCCAAGCCACTGGAGTTCATAGACTCTTCTTCTTCCTACCAGCTCTGTGACCTTCAGGTCTACAATGGAAGGAGCCAAATATGATGCTTGATCCGGACAGATTCCTCTATGGGATGGCTCGAATCTCTCAAGCTTTGGTGCTCGATGCTGCCACTGCGTCATCTCGGCCCTTTGTCTCGTCCTGCTTTTCTCTTTCTTTACTGTCTTCTTCTTTGGTTTTCTGTCTCTCAATGTTCAACTGTTCAACTATCCACTCTCACACTTTTTGACTGTCTCTGTTCATGGCTTTTAGCCATTCGAACTCATGCCCGTTCGGTTCCCCTTCTGCCTCTGCCGATTCACCTTCTACCGCTGCGCTTGGAGTTCCCTGTTCCGCGTCAACATGAACTCTTGGGAAGTGGCCACGTGTTCTCCTCTAAACAGTGCCACCCTGCTTGTCGATTCGTTTCTCTAGTTACGTCGTGGATGCGTTTTTCCTCCACCGTGGTGGTCAAATGGATTCCAAAATTCCGCTTGTTTCCATCGGGCGCAATCTCATCCGTCTGATCTGGGCTCCTCTAGATCCGACGTCATATGCACGTCCTGCGCGATTGACTTGCTCGACCGATAATGCATGATCAACAATGGTTTTCTCTCACCTCCGCCACCACGCGTCGACCGTTGAGTGGGATCGCTTCGCTTCATCCAAAACAATTTACCGTTTGACGGCACCCTGATCAATACTGCTGGTTTTCAAGAGCATGGGTCCCGCCTTCGTACGTTAGCGGTTTTTTTTTCTCCGCCTGCAGTTCTCTGGCTCCCAATGTGACCAAGTGCTTAAGGCTCCTCCACTTTGGCCCTATTTTCCCAGCGATGCGCGATTAGTGCTAGGCGCTAATCGCGCATAAAAAATCACCTCCTTTTCCCGATCCGGGGCTCCCAGGGGCTACTTTTACCTCCTGCGTAGCCTCAATGGGCCTCGGTCAGCGCGCTTTGACCGAGGTCCTCGTCGCTCCACGCTGACTGCCATTGCCACTAGTTTAGGGTGTTTTTGATTGCTGTTTTGGATTCTTTAGAGATTTGTTTTGCCTCGATACAGTCAAGGTTCTTTGACGGTCTTTTGTGGATCCGATTCGGATCACCCACCTTCCATGCAAGACCATCTTTGATCACTATGAATGAAGATAAAATAGCCTTCCATACAACATATACATTTGATTTACTCTTTTCAGGAGAGCAGATCCATTCTTCCCCCGAGCTGGGATATATGTACTTCCTATACACCACATAAGTCCATAAGATGTTTGTTGGTAGGATCCTCTAGCGCACCTTGGTAGCCAAATCTTTTGTAAACAAAGGAATGTTCTGTTGAAGAATATGAGGCACATGTAGTTAATGAGTTTCTTCTTGACTTGATAACTATTTGTGAGGCATTTTTAATATTCTTATTAGCACAATCTTCTCTTTGACATTATTAGAGTGCGTGTTTCTTATTTCGTCAAATAGCTACCAAAACAAAGAGACAAGAACACAAGAGGTTGGCATTGCTAGGGCCAAAACCTCTTCCTCTTCGAGAGGAAAACCCACACGAAATTATTCTTAAAGAGATTCCAATTGATGAACACCAAAACCATGACCCTTGACTAACTGAGCCACTCCAAGACCAAGACATCAATCCTCTTCTTCATACTGCTGAAATCATCATCATCACTGCACCTTTTCTGAGATCATCGTTGTGTCTGCACCATTGTCTTCACGGTTTTTACATAAATATTCTTAAGGTTATGACTATAGAGAGTAGCACCGAGACCCTTGTATTTATACTTATGTCGAGAAGGTAATCATCATAATATTACTTATCTGAAATCACAACGATATTAGCCAAAGACTTATCCTTATGTGAAGAGACATAGTTTTGTACCCATCCAAGTTCCAACACCTTGAACTCAACTGAAATATGCAAGTGGAATGCGAAGGTATCACTGTACCTTATCATCGAGATCCTACTCATAATTATCCCATCTGAGAATATATTTCTTCAATATATGTGGAGTTGCAGACCTTGTTCTTATCTGAGTTGCTTCAAAGAATGCGAGATTCTATTCCTCCCATTTGTGGTGACCCTAGGTGGGTATATATAGTGATCATCCCTCCATAATGAGCTGACATAACCAAGTGACCCGTTGTGTCTCTTTTGCTAGCCGACATGACTTCAATTTAAATTATTTTGCTGGCCAACATGACAGAGTTTTCCATCGTTTTGCTTGCTTGTCTTCAGGAGGATTATGTTTGTCTTGGAGGGCTGTTCTTAAACACTAGGCAGCTTCATATACATTACAAATATCCTCAAGAAGAGCTAATGATTTTGACTCTTTGACTTTCCTAGACCTATGGAATGAGCAAGAAACTCATTCATATGATTTACAAAAATAATATTTTTTTCTTTACAAGTAAATAGATCAAAATTGCATGTATAAATATTGAACCTAGTTACATTTTCTTCAACACTCCCTCTTAACTAGGGAGGTATTTACAATGGTACTTGGTCAATCTCAATATGAATAATTTATCATAAGAAGAATCAGATTGGTAATCCCATCTATATAGCATCATATCAACCAACATTGTCACAGTGCAAGGCCTTGACTAACAACACCATCTCTCCACCAGATCATGAGCTACAATCCTGTCGAGACTAATGATCTATAGACACCTTCATCATTGTCTCTCAAGGTATATACCCACCTAGGTGTTCACTGAGTATGACCTTCTAGGACTATTCTTATCTTGCGTTCCCAACCCTCAAAGAATATCGGTCCTCTTTCCTACTCTTGTCTTGGATGCCCTACACATCCTCAAAGAGCATCAGATGCTAGATGATTACCCAACCCTCCATTCTTTCTTCCCAGGTGAAGACAAGAATGTTGTGTCTATCATGTGTCTTCATTTCCATCCATGGTCTTCACCTAGACTTACGGTTGTTAGTCCTAGTATAGTGCATGATACATGAAATAGAAAAAAAACATAACTATCACCCCTTTGTAGTCGGGGGTGATCTAATCAAATCTCCCTCTTGATCAGGGACCTGTCAGAGCTCCATCTTAGCTAGGGACTCTTCTATACATCAACAACTTCTTCTTTGTGGGTCCTTCAGCTGCTTGATCAACTTTTCTCCTTGATGTCATGAAATTTAGTTGAGCTTCATTCTTGTAGGGAAATTGTCATCGATCACTTTCCTTCTTAGTTCATCATGTCATTCCTTTCTTCGTGGAAAGTGGTATTTGTCATATATAGAGCCTTCATCATATGACTACATCTTTCTCATCATGCTTCTTTAATTCACCACATGAATGCTAGTTGTACTTGTAAGTGGCCCTGCATGAACTCATCTAGATATTATTCCATAAATCAAGTATATAATTAAATCAAATTGTACCTTACTAGGTGGATCTTCATCATGACAGCTTTCTGTAGGTATCAAAATCCTGCACACATATTGAAATATCTCCCAAAGATATCCATTGTTAAGGGTCTTCATCTTTTTCAGACTTTCATAAGATTCTTCATATCTTTCCAGGAGATTTCCTATTTAAATCTTCTTGGTCTTTTGGATTTTGATTGTCTTTATCATGATCTCTTCCTACCTCACACATTCCATCAAAAATTTTAATCAGAGTTTCTTCATTGTAGTTAATCACCTCATACTTCATATGAGGACATAGTATGTTGATTTCATCTAGTGTGACTTGCATCTTTCTGCATCCTTTTAAAGTAGGAGATTTGTTTCCTTCGATCATGTTTCTCAAGATAGAGGTATTGATCTGCAACCATATGACATGTCATTATAAAACTTAAATTCAAGTATACATATTTCATTTTACCTTTTAGGTTGTCCGGGATTCTTTTAGCAGCTTCTTTGATTGAAATATCTTCAGCCCCTTGAACTGCTCTTACGTCATCATATCATTATTCATGAACTTCACAGTTTGAATTTTCTATCGAAACACTTGCTTCATCCCTGGATCAATGAATCTTCTAGTGAATATTCCATCAAAGAATCTTGAGGATCTTAAAGATCCTTATCCAACAGATGTTTCCTTTTTGTTGTATGAAGAGCCTTCTTTAAATGTTTGACTTCTGAAAAGTTGTTGCCTACAACTTGCCTTCTTTGACTGAGGTATCTTATTTCCTTGAAAATTTAGTCACCCTCTGATCCGGATTTAAATAGGAATGCAAAAATTACAAAGATGACCATAAATACATATATGCAGTGGAGATAAAACTTCATTTCATTAATGTAAAATACTGAAATATGCTTACAAATAGAAATGGAAATAAACTTGGAACAAAAACTGGAATCTCCAACGATCCAGGTAACTTTGTCGAAGGTAACTAATCTTCACACTGATCTAGCCACACATGCTGTTATCTGTAGATTTAATGGGTTCTGGCCAAAATCTGATGCACTGCATCACTGGATCCTCTCAACATGGCCACCTGACTGCGAAATTCACCTATTCTCAAAAGTTTTTTTCATAGTTAGTTTTACAACAGAACAAGAACGTGACAATATTATCAATTAGGGGCCTTGGTTCTGGGGCAAGGCTGGCCTCTTCACCACCCCCTAGTTTCTTGAATTTGATGCAAATACTATGAAAGTATCTACAATGCCTATTTGGGTGAGGCTACATAACCTCCCTCTCCACTTCTGGCACCAAAAAGTTTTAACAGCCATTGGAAATTCTTTGGGGAAATTCCTAAAAATAGATGGAGAAAGAGCTAACCAAGGAATTTTCACCTATGCTAGAATATGTGTAGAAGTGGATCTGAGTCAGGGGCTACCTGATCACATTACATTGAACTACAATAATACACTGAGGATATAACTGCTTGACTATGAAAATACAACATTCAGGTGCCTTAGATGCATGCAAACAGGGCATCTTCAAAACACCTGCCCAATGGCTAGGAAGGACCCCAAAGTGAACAAGAAACAACAAAAAAATCTGAAAGGATGGTAGCACACCGATTGGAGGGAAAAAGAGGACATGCAGATAGAACCTACAGGGAACCAATCAGAACCTGACAAACAAATGGAACATAAATATACACAGGAAGAAAATGCCCCAGATACACAATTGGGGCCCGACAATATGAATCAACAACAAGAAACTGATCAGTTGTAAGTAAGCGGCACCAAATGAACTCATGGATATGTTGGATCAGAATCTGACAAGGAAAAAATAATAAATACAATGGGAAATCAGCTGGCTATAATTGCACCCACTTCCAACTCTGATGGCTGGAGAAGGGTGGAGAAGAAGAAGGGCAGGAAAGTATAGGCCAACAGACTTATTTTTTTATTTTTTATATATTGTAATCTCTGTTCGCCTGTGAATACAGGGGCAGTCATTTGCATATGCTTAAGCATCTACACAATGTAATTTTTTCATATGAATAAAATTACGACTTTTTCTACGGGAAAAAAAAGAAATGGAAATAAACTAGCTAGGGCGACGATAACTTATCTCTTAGAAGAGATGTGGCGGCTACACGCCTCTGAACTATGTTACAATGAGGCTCGAAGGCCTATTTATTGTTGATAAACAATGCAAAACCCTTAACATCCCAAAACCTAACCCTAGAAGATGAAACGCCAAATTGTGGGCCCCGTTTTGGGTAAGTTGGTACATCAACTTCTCGGGGTCGTAACTTTGGCACCCGTTTTGGGTAAGTTGGTACATCAACTTCTCGGGGTCGTAAATTTGGCACCCGATCTTCGTTTGACGCGTACAATAGCTCGTTAGAAAGATCTATCTAATAAATACAACTTTGGGAAGAGCAACATCTGTCCATAGACCCATGTTGCTCCCAGATTTCCCCAAAAATGTTGTTTAGGGCCTCAAAACGACTCTGGAAGTTCAAGACCCGAAAAACCGCTAAAAATAGTAAATTGTGCTACAATTAAGGAAACTCAAAAACTGAAAGAGATAGTTGTGGGGGTCCGAGTGGGATGGGTGGGTGGCCACCAGCATCCACCTGGATCATTCCTCCCCCCTTAGGAAGCAATGTTCCCCATTGCATTGAGTTCCTTCATTTGCTAAACTTGGTCCCTGCTAAGTTGTTCTGCAATCTTGGATGTGTCCAGTAATGGTGGGAAGCATGGTCGATGGCGGTACACATTGAACACTTGGTGTAGGTGAAGGAAAGGAGGAATGCTATGCTCCAAAGCATTATTTCCCACAACCTTGGTAATGGTGTAAGGACCATGTCGACAGGGTCGAAGCTTCTGATGGGCTCTTGTAAGGCGTTCTTTCTGCAGATGCAACCAAACTTTATTGCCCACCTAAAGCTTTGGTGGTACCCCTGCGGGTGAGGAGAAGTTGTTCCTTTGTTCTATCATGACCGTATCCCTTTGCTACTGCTACGTGGAGGAACCCTTCGCGGGGGTCATGGATGTGGTGATGACCTTCCCCTTACTTTGGGAGCAAACCAAACAAAAAATGAATTTCCTAGTCTGGTAGATGAGCTTGTTGCCTTTCTTGGTAGTGATCAAAGAGGTTGCGGTAGGTGGGGCTACTTCCGTTATCTTGTATAATGAATTACACAAAGAAATAATGACATCACAAGGCCTTGAATCATACATAGAATGTCACCTCCACAAGTATGGTTGGCCTAATAGTACATCACAAACATCCAGAGGTGTAACATCACACAATACCTCGTCTGTGAAGGGTTTGATGCTGTAAGAAAGGTGACACTGCTGGAAAAATCAGAGATCTCGTCCTTGGTGAAGTGATATTGTACGGCTGCGGGTGTGGTGTAGTCGGTAGGCCCAACCGCTTCATGACCTCTACTGAAATGATGTTCTTTTGGCTCCCACTATCAACAATGAATTGTAGCGGTGAACCCTTCACCCACATCTGTGAGTGGAAAAGATGCTCCCCCTCCTCTGGATCTTCGGGCTCATTCCTCTGGATCTTGGCGGTGGCAACAGTGGCGTTGGGCTCCGCATCAATGATCTGCTTCCCTGTGCCATTCCCCTTGTCAGGTTCTGACTCAGGGTCGGAACATGCATATGATTCTGAAGCCTTCAACTCGGCCACCAACGACTGCTTGGTCTGACACTCACTTGTGCTGTGAGTGGGGCTCTTATGGAACTCACACCACTTTCCTATGTCATTCTTTGAATTCATGGTGTTGTTCTTTTCTTGCGGCTTCGACGGGTTGTCTTGGGTCACCGCGCCTTGGCTTTGTCCTTTGGTCTTCAGATTTGCAGATCCAAACTCTCGCTTCTTCTATTTGAACTTCTGCTTGATTTTGACAACGTATTGATACGCTGTATCGAGCAAGGAGATGTTCATGAAATCCATCTCTTTCTGGATGTATCTATGTAGGCAACCATGGTATTTGAGTACCATATGAAACTCATAATATTTAATACCCAACTATGTGCGAAGGGTATGAAAAATTTTTGTGAACTCTGGCACATCTTGGTCCCATCCCTACCACAACATGGTCCACTTTATGTATTTATCCTCATAGCTTTTGACATGGTAGTACCGCTCCTTGATGGCATCCCGGAAGGAATTCCAAGTGGGTGGGGCTAAGAACAGTGAGTCCGTACTTTCATCCTTCTACTCGCAGTAGGTTTCCCACTAGTCCTTGAAGTGGGGGGCTGCTTTGAGAAGAGCGAAAACAATTTTTTCTTGACTCGAAAATTCATGAACAGAAAAATAATCCTCTAGCAGATTTAACCATTTATCTACGGCATTTGCATCTATCTAACCATCGAATATGGGGATTTCAAAATGAATTTGTACCTTAAACGGTGTGGCATTTCTAGAGTAGCTGTTGGAAGCCGATGCGTGGCCTCTAGGTAGCCGCTGAAGGATCTAGGCAAAGCTGTCCATCATCGCGTTCCTTTGTCGCTCAAGGGCTTCTTCGAGCAAGATTTTGATAGGATCTCCTGCCCCCTCTTCTTTCTTGTCATCTGCCATGGGAGGCTGTTGGGATTTGCGAGGCTGGTCTTGCAAAGGTTCGACCAGTTCAAGCCCTAACTCCTTATATCCCAACCTCGTTGGGGACATGCAAAGAAAAACAAAGAAAAATAAGACTGCTCTGATACCACTGATCAAGATTTAAATAGGAACGCAACAGATTACAGAGATAACCATAATACATACATGTGGAAATAATACTTCATTTCATACAAACATGCTGTGTAAATAATACTTCATTTCATTAGTGTAAAATATTGAAATATGCTTACAAACAGAAATGGAAATAAACCAGTTAGGGTGATGGTAGCTTACCTCTAAGAAGAGATGTGGCGGCTACATGCGTCTAAATTGTGTTACAATGAGGCTCGAAGGCCTATTTATTGTTGAGAAATAATGGAAAACCCTTAATATCCCAAAACCTAACCCTAGAAGATGAAACGCCAAATTGTGGGCCATGTTTTGGGTAAGTTGGTACATCAACTTCCCTGGGTCATAACTTTGGCATCCGATCTTCGTTTGACGCGTACAATAGCTCGTTAGAAAGATCTATCCATGCAATACAACTTTGGGGAGAGAAAAATTAGTCCATGGACCCATGTTGCTCCCAAATTTCCCAAAAAATGTCGTTTAGGGCCTCAAAACAGCTCCGGAAGTTCAGGACCCGAAAAATTGCTAAAAATAGTAAATTGTGCTACAATAAAGGAAACTGAAAAACTGAAAGAGACAGTTGTGGGGGTCCAAGTGGGATAGGTGGGTGGCCACCAACATCCACTTGGATCACCCTTGTGATGATGTCACAAGATTTAGTTCTTTCATGATGTTTCATCACATCCTATAATATATTGTAGTCACATTCTATGTAGGATCTAGGAGCCTAAAAAGAGACTTATAGAGAGAGACTAATTTAAAGATTTCTACTCCCTTTTATTCAGCTCCTTTCATCCTATCCGGTGACATGAATTTTCTTATAATTTTCATGATTTCTCTATTATATTCCCTAATGCCTACATTCATGAAATCAAAGGATAAATTATTCAATGACTTCATTCATCTATGAGGACTATAATTATCGTCTATATTTCATGCAGGACCTTGTTATGAGGATTATGACTATTCTCTAGCATTTCCATTCCCTTGGAAACCAAAGTCATTAAATAAACAATTTATCAAACATGAGAGGTACTTACTTGGCATGTGAAGAGGAGATATCCACCTTGATGCTTCCTTTGGTTGAGCTGCCCATCATGAACTGCTAGTATCCTTTTACCAAGGATTCTTTAGAGACCTTCTAACACCACGACATTTTGATCGTCTCATCATAGAAACTACTTTATGATCTTGAGATCATCTTGATTCCTAATTCTTCTTCATGGTTCTTTTGACTCCTATATTGAACATATTGTTGACATGCTTGTGATATTGCCATCCCACAAGTGACCCTTATTATACTTCAACATTAGAAAATTCATGTTCTATTCTGAGCATCATGCTATTGAGATCATGTATATAGATCAAATTCAAAATTGTGACAAGTATATTGATATTGTACCAAGACAGTGATGTCCATGAGTGTTGTTCTTTCGAATTGTGCACTGTATTGTGAGCTCGAACTTGTCACCGAATTCATCACTGTATTTTTATTGAGATATGTATTGGAGACCTGCCTTTTGATCTATCGAGATCATTGTTGTCTCTTCATAGTTTTTACTAGGATCATAACTTATGCACCTTGACAAAGAATGTAAGTTGCATTTTTTATTGCACAAAAGTATTTATTGAGGATGTGACTGGGATCACTGAACCTACCTTATTTTCCTGAGTTTTTGAGCACCAACGATAATTTTGTTTGCCTGAGATTATAATTTATGTCGAAGCTGAAATGTCTCCTTGTAAGGGATTACTCAAAGGATTGCCTTTTACCCGAGATCCTCAATAACTAAGAATCATGAGGAGTATTGAGATTACCATCCTTATGTATTACTCCGTCGAGCTGTACCATTTCATCAAACTGTGGATATAGTTTTGTTAGACTGAAATTGTGTGTTTCCTGTATGATCTTCAAGACCATTATTCTTATGTCAAGAAATTATTGAAACAAAGATCAAGATGAATATGCTAAGTCTGTTAGAGTAACATCATGATCATGCTGAAAATATGTTGAAGACTTTGATTACGAGGAGACCAAGACAGTGGGCACGTTGATGTCAAGACAATGTTCTTACTGGGGCAGTGAACATAAGAGTTTCGAGACAGGGGATACTTCTCTTTCACTGAGACAGGGTATTCGCCGAGTTCATATACTGAGGATTTATAATTTGTTGTGCTCATCAAGACTGATAGAGGATTTGGAATATGTCATTGTTCTGTGTCATCGAAAGTCTTGAGAATTCTAAGCATGAATATTGAGACTTCACTAAGATTGGTCTTGAATTTTCTTGTTGTTGAATACTTCTTGTTGAAGATCGATATTTCAATTCCTTCAACTTGTTGTGATGTCCTTCTTGAAAATGATCCTTCAGTGTCTCTTTAATGCCCTTCCTTAGACTGCACCCATAGCTCCGATACCATGTTGAAGAATCTGAGGCACATGTAGTTAATGAGATTCTTCTTGACTTGATAACTATTTGTCAGGAATTTTTAATCTTATTATTAGCACAATATTCTCTTTGACATTATTAGAGTGTGTGTTTATTATTTCATTAAGTATCTACCAAAACAAAGAGACAAGAACACAAGAGGTTGGCATTCTACCAGGGCCAAAACCTCTCCCTCTTGGAGAGGAAAACCCGCAATGAAATTCTTCTTATAGAGATTCCAATTGATGAACACCAAGACCATAACCCTTGACTGATTGAGCCACTCCAAGACTAAGGCATCAATCCTATTCTTCATACTGTTGAAATCATCATCATCACTATGTCTGCACCATCGAGATCTTCATTGTTTTCACCAGAGCTACCAGTTTGATGAGATTATGTCCTTGAGACAGAGTCACCATTGAAATCATAACTATGCTTAAGGTTATGCCTGGAGAGAGTAGCACTGAGAACCTTGTCTTTAGACTTATGTCGAGAAGGTAATCATCATAATAGTACTTTTCTGAAATCACAGTGATATTATCCAAAGACCTATCCTTACGCAAAGAGACATAGTTCTGTACCCATCCAATTTCCAGCACCTTGAACTTAATTGAGATCTCAGAGTGGAATGTGAAGGTATCAATGTACCTTATCATCGTGATCCTACTCCCAATTATACCATCCAAGAATATACTTCTTCAATATATGTGGAGTTGTAGACCTTGTTCTTATCCGAGTTGCTTCAGAGAATGCGAGATTATGTTGCTCCCATTTTTAGTGACCCTAGGTGGGTATATATAATGATCATGCCTCCATAATGAGTTGACATAACCAAGTGATCCATTATATCTCTTTTTCTAGTCGACATGACTTCAATTTAAATTATTTTATTGGCCAACGTGACAGAGTTTTCCATTGTTTTGCTTGCTTGTCTTCAGGAGGATTATGTTGGTCTTGGAGGGATGTTCTTAGAAACTAGGTAGCTTCATATACATTACAAATATGCTCAAGAAGAGCTCATGATTTTGACTCTTTTACTTTCCTGGACCTATGGAATGAACAAGAAACTCATTCATATGATTTACAAAAATAATATTTCTTTTCTTTACAAGTATGCAGATGAAACTGCATGTATACATATTGAACCTAGTTACATTTTATTCAACATGTTCTGTATTCCCCAACCCCCCCATGCCTTGGGGAAAACTATTTTCTCCCAACGCACCCATGGGAGCACATACTCTTCTTTCGAGTTGTCCCATAAAAACTAGGAGCATAACTCCAAAACAAAGTTAAGAATCCCCTTCTGAATCTGGGACAATGACATCCAATAGATTGGAATAGCTTCCAAAAAATACTTAATTAGAACCAATCTGCCATCTCTTGATAACCATCTTAAACTCCATACCTTTATTATTTTTACCATTTTTGCTAGGATCCATTACCATAGGAGCCATTGCCTACCTACCTTCCTATAGTCATTCAATTTTAGGAAAAACCCCAAACACTTTAACCCTTCTTCTAAGTTGTTGATGTGAATAGGAAAGACTTCTTGCATTATCCTGGATTCATCAATGGAGAGAGTTCAAGGTAGGAGAACATATTTCGAGATGTTGACTAACATACTTGTAGCTTTTTGAAAGAGGCCTAGAGTTGTATTTATAGCTACAATGTCACCTCTGGACCCATCTAAACAACATAATATTGTCTATGAATAAAATATGGGTGATCGCCATGACCACGCCCCTTAGATCCATCCTTCTTTTTGCCTCTAAAAGAAGACTACTCAACCCCTCAGCCATCAGGTGGAATATTAAAGTAGACAGATAATATACATGGTGCAATACTCTTTCAACGTCGAATGATTTCAATGTTTATCCATTGATGATAATTACGAATGGTACAGAGGTTATACAAATCATGACCCAATAGATGACGGGGACTTCAAAACCCATATGAGTGAGGATCAGATGAAGGAATAACCAAATGACCCTGTCATATGCTTTGAAAGGTCTATTTTTATTACCAGACCTTTGAGCCTTATGGTTTTTATTCTATGGAGAACCTCTTGAGTGACACTAATTGCTTCGTGAGTCTGGCGATCTTCCAAAAAGGCAAATTGTTCCTTGAAAACATTTCTAGATAAAATTGGTTTGATTATGTTCGCAATGATTTTATCAATTGCCTTGTATATGTAGTTGCAAAGGGAGATAGGCCTAAATTCATCATATGATTGAAGATCATCATAGTTGAGGATAAAGGCTATGAAGGTCGTACCAAATGAGGCTAAAATCCTCTCATTTTTGGTGAGAATCCTCTAGAACTCTTAACAAGTCCTCCCCAATGGTTTCAAAAAATGCCAATAGAAATTCAACTATCCAACCATTAGGGCCTAAACTCTTATCTCTTTTCATGTTTTGAAGTAACCTATTGTTTTGGGAAGTTTTAGTGTCTACGGATAAACGCTTAAACCCCTAGACTAGTAAGTCTAGAACAACAATGCAAAGCATTCTCTACTTTTCCTATGACCACTAGATAAAATAAGAGGCAAATAAGCCTACCTATAGCTTCGCTTGCTCCTTATCTCCCTTGACCAACTCTATCGCTCCTCTCTATACTTAATCCACTTGAAGAGTACCTGCACACAGACAAAAGATAGCAACTAATCAAAGCATATGATAATGATATATTGATTAAACATAGCATGGAATCAAGTACATGATACACATATGAAAGCATAAATGAATAACACAAGCATATGGAAAAAGGTTTGAACAATTTATTAGTAAAAGGAAGAGTTACAACCCATTTCTCGATTCAACATCACTCCTCAAGTTCAATCCCATCCTCTCCTCATAACAAGCAAGACATTTTGACATTATTACAATACTTGAAATCAACTCACTTCTCATACTAACAACATCTCCCTATAATTCAATAATTTCCAGCCCCTGATCACTTAGATGAGTGGTCTTTTTATAGGTGAATGAAGGAAGTTATGCCATAAATGGTGATAATGAATTCCATCCCAAACTTAGAATTTAGCTTCATGGAGGAAGGGACAGGGGATTGATGTTCCTTAACTCCTTTGCTCATCCAAATACGAGCTCAAAGGAGTAGATAGCCTTGAGAAAGTTCTAGAGGCATCCAATGGATAAGGAATATTTCAAACCCTCATGGAAATTCGCTCAAATTCGCCCAATGCAGGCCAAAGAGGGACCAAGTGTGGTGCATAACACCCTATCAGTGTATGGTTTTCATTGTAGTGCACCCTAATGAAGGTCTACCTGCGCTGATCTTCTTAGAGGCAGTTTCTGGATGATTTTATTCATGAAACTTCTTGGGAAGCTAGGCATTCTAATGGTTGACTTCTTTAGGGCATGTACCAACTGAATTATGGTTTGATGGCCCCTACTAGTACTGATCTGTAGGTTGGGGTTGATGTGCCCAAATGGATCTGTAACAGTTGCCCCTAAAGCATGAAGTCGTAAATATGTATGTCGAGTGACATGCTTTATCATGTGGAGAGGAGGTTTCAAAGCGAAAGGTGACCTGCATCAATTACAATACTTATATCATGATAATTTGATTTTTCTCATGAACTTGTTGAGGGAAGGCATCCACATGCTCAGCTTATAAACTTTCATTACATGTACAAATATATTTGTCTACAGATATAGACCCATGAATGGATGACCATGAATGTAAGGCCATTGTACATTTGATATGTTACTCCTAAATATATTGCAACCTGGATGGATGAAACTAGATACAGGGTCTTCAATCTCATGCAATATTTCACTTAAGTACAAGTTTAACCATGTGAATAGATGTTCTGAAGTCGAACACGGAAAGACATCGTCTGATTACCAGCCAATGATGTAAGTCGTTAACAGATGCGAGAGGAATCACTGATAATGATAATGACCCTCAAGGTACTACAATACATTTTATATGGTGTGAATAAATGATTTGATGTCGAACACCATAAAAAGTCTCTTGGTCGAAGGCAAGTGATGTCAACCTTTCACAGGAAGTGAGAAACCTGCGATTGATGTATGCAAGCCTCAAGGTACTGAAGGGTTGTTTCTAAGTCAACTTCTTGGATAATGTGCTGATGTCGACAAGAAGTGACTCATCGTAGGAGGGCCTTCATGTATCCCACATCAACAACATGAAACAAGGTAAATGATTTTGGAGATGAAAAATTGACTGATGACAGAAGGTTCAGGAATGGCAGACATGAAAATGAAGGTTTATGGTATTTCAAAGGATGAAGTTTGAACTGAATGACTTCCCTTAAACATGTTGGCGACACTAAGATGAATTGATAGCATTGACCCAAAACAAAGTAATGGATGGTATGATAGAACAATGGTGTGATAACCCTCAAGCTGAATGACCCAACCCACACAGTCACGGTGATGAGGTGAAAGTGTCATGTTCAAGAGCCACTTGCTACCATAAAGTTTTCTTGGCTTTTTCCCATTTCCCCAGTCATTGTTGACCAGTACCTCTTTATTTTTTATCAAGCTTGAGGAGGATAACATATGCTTGTTGTATAATTTCACCCTTTTGGCGAATCCATTGCTATTTGATGCTTTAACGAGTCTAGTGAAGGTGAAACTCGGTTCTTGTCTAAATGGACAAGTTTGTCACTATTTGATGTTTTTAACGAGTTTAACGACAAAGATAACTCAGTCCTTTTCATGTTTAGGGAGTTTGAAAAGGGACGAAAAGGAAACTCTACAAGTTCTTTTTTTGTAAGTTAATCTCTCAAGTCTGAAAAAGCGCAAAATAATACAAGAGAGATATCATTTCCTATCCTTTAATGAGCTTGAAATGGCAAGTGCTCGACAATATTTTCATGTTTAGAGAGTCTGAAAAGGGCTTAAAGAGGACTCCAAGGGGGTTCCTTTTTCATTTTCAACAAAGCTCAAAAAAGAGATAAAAGTTTTCTTTGTGGTCAAAGATGTTCAATTTACATTTGAGCACATGAAATTCTACATTTCAGTCATTAAACATGTTTAAAACACCATCAAAATAGATTAAAAATACCTATTTCATGGATAAAAATGGATAAAACTAATGTTTACTCGATTAATGTGCAAGAAATAAACATAAAAACAAGTTTTACCATTCATTATTACCATTTCACATTTACCCTTTGACTTTGGTGCTCTAGAGCAGTTTTTACCTCAAAATTCACTAGCTGATTGTGGAGGATTCAATGGACCATTTCTCGTTCCATCCAGACTGGGTAGGAGCTATCTCTATTCTCTTTCATTTCATTCCATTTATTTCCAGTTTTAAGCAAAAATCTTGAGTTTTTGAGGACCCTAGGGTTTCAATTTTGAACTGTGGAATCAGCACACCCTTTCAATATCGAAAGGTGCACTACATTGCACACACCTAGAAGGTTGTATGCATTACAATGTACTGTCTCTAAGGCAAGGGTGTGCTGGGACAAAAACCAAGTTTACACAACTATTTTCTCCCAAAGTTTCCACTGTTTTTCGCAAAAAATGGATCTTAATTTGTCTAGTGGTTGCATTGCAGGCATTCATCGGATCAAAATCGTGATTATATGGAGAGAACGAGAGCATGAAGAACAAGATATGATTGCCCTAAATAATTAGGGTACGGTTGAGGCCCTAAGGAATTGCGGGTTACTCAAGTATTTCTGATTATCTAGCATGCATCAGCATATTGAGCTTTTGTAGTTTCTTGTTTGTTCATGGGATCCTACTAATCATGCCTTTCAAATTAGGGATAAAGTGATCCCATTTACCATCGATGACATCTACTTTCTAACTGGACTATCAAGGCAAGGTGCCCCCATCTCACTATCGGGATTTGCCAGAGGAGGTGAATCAGTGAGAGACTATATACGACAGTTCTGCCGGGAAGGTGCTCAACCTAGTAGAGATGAAAATATTAATAACAGGGATGTTAGTGATTTACCAGTGAGGACGATCCTTTTTACCCTCACCAAACTGGCTGGCAAACAGATCATACATGCAGTATGATTTAGAGTGTTTAGAGCCAAAAGTGTTCAACTAGTGTGAGGCAATTCTTTCATCTGCAAAAGAACAACTAACCAAGGTGAAAAATGGAAAGATAAAGAACTTTGGCTATGGGTCGATCCTAATTTCTTTCACCTTGGAGAGAATTTTACTTATGCAGTCACAACTTATTTCACTGGGTGCGTCTGGACCTAAAGATCCACGGATGCAGAGATGGGTAGATCTTATGGCTAGACATGCTGGTCAGTCATTCATCTCTTTTACCCCTGCATTCTTTGAGTGGTTTGATCGACAGGATATGGCCTTCACAGAATATCCATATTCAGGAATGGATTTCTGTGGTGATCCAGACACGATGTTACCAATTGGAGCACAATGGAGTGCTATAGGTCAATTTTTTGACCATAGTGTTTTTTATTTTAAAGTTTCTACATTTTTTGTGTTTTTTGATTATCTCCAAGACTAAACAAAACATTTTTTAATGTATGAAGATGTTGGACCTGTGGGGCACCAATGAGAGGCAGGTGGGATAGCACAGAGACCTGTTGGGAGAGCAATTCTCTGAAACTTAGATTTAGTCGAGGCATTGGATGAACTACAGGACCACATAGAGGGTTTGACCCTAGGCATTCCGGATGTCCGGATTGAGGAGTTGCCTATGCGACTACAACACCACACCATTGATGTAACGAGTCATTGGATGAGACTTTTATGCATGATAGCACAGGCTGTGACCTATTATCATGAGCAACACTAGTCTACTTAGATGTTTTCTTTCTACATTTTGAGTTTTTGGGTCAAATGACCAATTTTTGTCTTGGACACAAACTATTTGTAAAAATGTTTAAAACAACTATCTATTTTACTTTTAGAGTTTTATTATGGTTAAGAGACGCAATCCTATTCAACTATTGATGTGAATTGAAAATATTTACTTTACATATGTCGCAAATGTCTATTTAACACATAATTTGCTAGAGAATCAGTTAATGTGTTTAGATTTCTAGAAATATGATGATATTAAATAAACTCAAAATACCTTTCCAAAATACGAACTCTAAGGAACATGCGATGAATTGCTAGGTTTTGGACGGTATAAACGCCAGTAAGTTGTAGTACAATGAGTTGTGAATCTAGCCTAATGATGATTTGGCGTATGCCAAGTGAAATGGCATCAGAGAGAAGTTCAATCAATGCACCATACTCACCGATGTTGTTCGTCGATCGACCAATACAAATCCCTCTAAAACTCACTAACTCGCCGTTTGAAGCGAAAATGGCCCATGATGCAGAGGATAAATTCTGCGTACTATGACTAGCCCCATCGGCATAACCAACAAATGGTTCCAAAAAGTTCGACATCTGCACCAAATGCAAAGTGGATTACTTAACCAAATAAGAACTCTAAAAGAAACACACACACACACATGTAATCAAAACATATATACATTGAGTTTTACTACACTTAACTAAGCATAGTAACATTTAAGGTACAACCCATTTTGAGGCTGCGACAATGGAATCCCATCATAGTCCACTAACTCGTAGGCACCTTTCATCAAAACACACTTAACAATGTAAGGGCCCATCCAAAGCGGTTCAAATTTTCCTGCGCCAAGTTTATCAGACTCCTGATCATAAAGCAAGACTAGGTCACCTTTTGAGAAGACATAAGGCTTGACATTTTTATCATATTGCGCCTTAATACGTTTCTTGTGTGCTTCGTTAGCCAATGTGGCATCACGACAGGTTTCATCCAGATGGATTAACTCTAAGAAAAGTGATTCTTCTTCAGAAGTGTTGGGTAGCAGGTCAATTGCAAGTTTGAGAGATGATATTTCACATTGGATTGGTAAGACTACTTCCAAACCATACACCAATATAAAGGGTGTAAATCTTGTCGCATTCCTCACCAAGGTTCGATATGCCCACAAAGACAACTACAGGATTAAATTCCAATTTCTTTTATGAACTCTAATCATTCTTTGCAACATGTGCTTAAGGACTTTGTTGATAGCCTCAACTTGTCCATTAGCTTGCGGGTGGTCTGGAGTAGAACTATCATGTGACAGTCCTAACTTGGTGGTCAACTCAACCATCATGTGATTACGAAAATGCGATCCATGATTGGTAACTATGGTTTGTGGTACACCAAACCTGACAATCACATGGTTGAAGAAAAATAAAGTAGTCGTTTCGCCACTGTTGTTCAATGTTGGCATTGCCTCGGCCCATTTGGTAAAATAGTCAACGACGACTATAATATACCCATGCCCCCTAGCCAAGGTGGGGTTACATGTCATAAAGTCAATGCCCCATTTGGCGAATGAAACAAAAACAACGACTGGATGCAATGGTGGAGGTGGTAATCTAGTTTTCCGGTCAAATATCTAGCAAGCATGGAAACTTCTGACAACAAGAATGCAATCTTTGAATATAGTTGGCCAAATTTAACCCACATGGAGAATTCTCTATGTGATAGCGTAACTAGATAAATGCCCCCAACAAGCACCTGAATGACATTCATTCAAATCTTTTTCAGCTTCCTCATGAGTGAGGCACCTACGTAAAATTGTATCGACACCACGACGAAAAAGTGTATCACCAATGATCAGATAATCTTTGGCTTGGTATCGAGTACGTCGCTGTTCAGAGCGAGAGGTATTAGGTCGAAAAGCTTGGGTCTAGAGATAGACCAGTATATCTCCATACCATGGATCACTTGACGAGATAAGAAACAGAGATTCATCCAAGATTGATGCTTCTGATGTTAAATCATTGGAGGATGAGGGAAGATCGCAAAGTAACTCGGTGAAGACAAGAGATTTCTTTGATTTAGATTTTATGAAATCTAAATCAAAATCCTGCAAAATTACTATCCATTTTAAATATTTCCCCCTCAACAATTGACGTGACAAAATGTATGTCATAGGGTTGCAATCTGATATAATGGTAGTTTTACGGAGAAGGATGTAATGACGAAATCTCTGTACAGCTTGAATGACTGCCAAAGCTAAATTTTCAACGTAGGAATACTTACTTTCTGTATCGTTGAGATTACAACTCAAGTAATAAATAGGATGTTCAATTCCATTTTCTTCTTGGACTAAAACCATACCAATGGTTGTATCTGCAGCGGTGAGATACAAGTAATAATCTTTTTCATAGTTTGGGGCATACATTAATGATGCTCTAATTAGGGAATCTTTAAGAGCATCAAAGGAATCTTGTGCAACCTGATCCCAGTGGAAGGGTACCTCTTTCTTTAATAGACGTGTAAAAACTTAGCCAACTTAGCATAGTTTGAAATGAACCTCCTCATATAGTTTGCCTTCCATTGAAGTCTCTATAACTGTAACAAGTTTAAAGGTGGAGACAAGTCAAGGATTACCTGAACCTTAATTGGATCGATTCGAATTCCATATTTTGAGACTACTAATAGAAGCAATCGACCAGAGCCAACACAAAACACACACTTGTGTGGATTGAGTCTTATCTTGTAGTATCGACACCGTAAAAATATTGCTCTCAAATGTTGCGGGTGATCAAACAACTTTCATGAATGAGCAGGTAAATCATCAAGATAAGGTTGAACAATGTGCTTGATGTCATGGAAGGCATAATTCATTGCCCTCTGAAATGTAGCTCTTGCATTCTTCAAACCCAAAGGTAACTTTCGATAGGCGAATGTTCCCCAAGGACAAATAAAAGTTGTTCTAGATTGGTCTTGTGGGTGGATATTGATTTGATTGTGGCCAGAAAATCCATCCATGAACGAAAAGATTTCACATCCAGCACATTCATCAATAATCTGGTCAATAAAGGGTGTACGATAATTGTCTTTTGGACATGCTTGATTCACATCCCTATAATCGACGCACACTTGAATTGTCCCTTGTTTTTCATTACTGGAACAATGTTAGATACCCAATCGATAAGAGGTACAGGGAAAATGAAGCCAACACGTAAAAGTTTTTCAACCTCTGCTTTAATAGCAAGGAATTTCTTAGTATGAATAGGTCAAAGCTGCTGTCATACCGGTTTGACATCAGGGTACATTTTAATCTCATGTTCAACAATGCTTGAGTCAATTCTTGGCATCTCCTCGTAAGACCATGCAAAAATATCTCTAAATTCACGAAACAGAGCACGATAATTGTCAAGTTCCAATGGAGAATAGGATTTGCCGACGTGAATGTTCTCTACAATATTAGGCTTGGTTGAAATGTTTATAGAAATTGTTTCTTCTATGTTGGACAAATTATGCTCAGAATCTACAATTTCTACTCTAACAAAATTCGACAAGAAATCAACAATTGATGGGTGTTTAGTTCGTTTGAATAATCTTCATTGTCACCTGGAAAATTGGAATGATGATGATAATCTCCCCACGGTTCCTCTCTTATCATCATTGATTGGGTGATTCCTTCATCCGTAGAATGTATACGTGAAAAGGGATCCGAAGAGGTACCATATTCTAACGACCTATCTACCCATACAAAAGTTGAGTGTAGATTTGGGTTTGCCACAAAAGCCTGAAAGATTGATTGCTACGATAATTCAATGGGACTTAATGGACATACCTCAAGATTACCATCATCTTCAAATTGGTTGGAAATCCTCCTTAAATCAGATGAGGTGGAGGAAATCATGTTGCAGGTTTCTACTCCTGCCACTTTTGCCAAATTAGATGGTGACGGGAGGGTAAAAGTACCCATTAGGGAAGGATCTTTAAAGAGACCTACTCCAACACTTTGAAGTGACAGTGGGGGTCTCTGTACCAACGGAATGCTTCCCATAGCTTGTGAACTATTGTCAAAGAAGGCTCGCTGATCAATGACTGTGATTCCACCCTTAAAAGGGAATGCAATAGTACGAAAGTACATGGAAACCACAACAGCCATAGCATATACCCAAGGCCTTCCTTGTAAAATGTTGTAATCGAGGGGTCTGTCAACTACCTCAACTTCAACAGTAACTTTTTTCCCCCTATTTCGATTTGTAGGTTACTCAAAATCCCACATCGAGTATATGTTCTTCCATCAAAAGCTTTCAACGTGGTTGGTGATCGTGACAATGGCGGTGAACCCAGTGTTTTCCAGTAGCTCATGATCATAATGCAAGTAGATGCCCCCTTGTCAATAATAGTTTGGTGAACATTTTTATTGAGAGCTTTTACTTGGATTAGGAAAGCTAATTGTGTCAGTAACTGTGGTGAATATTCCGCATGGTTAAAGACCACAAGGTTTGAATCCCTAGGATCTATTCTGCCTATTGTTGAGAGTAAAGCCTGTTTCTGGGAGGGACAACTTTGCAACACCTTGAGTGTCAACATAGCTAAAGGTGATTGAGCAAGATCTTCTACTATGTTATAGTTTTGAACTACTCGAGCCCAAGGGTTGAATGTCGATTTGTGTACAACTCCCTTTGTTGGCTTTATTGTCAATTCAGGTACAATAAGTGGAACAAATTTAGATGAAGTTGAGGTCGAAGGATTTGGTTGATCAGTGGCCTGATTATTCAACGACGATGGATTTCCATAATCTTTGTTTCTTGTTGACACCAAAACATTGTTTTGTGGCTTTGTGATGGATAACATGAGTACTTGGGATGTGGAAGCATGGTCTGTTGCAACCAAATGTGTTTATGGGGTTGGAAATGGATCTCTCAACACTGCCGATGTGTTTGAAGCCTTTAAAAGTTTAGAGACCTCAGAGCGATGTGGACGATATATTGTATAATGCTCATCATTACATATTAGACATGGATAACAAGGTTTCCTTACCACGGTAGAGGAATCAGATGATTTCTCTGGAGGGGAATTTTCTTGTTTCTTTTGTTCTTCCCCTTTTTCTTGCCTGCTGGTTGCTTTGGATTTTTACCTTTTCCAGATGACACGACATTAATCTCGGAGGAAAGAGTATTTTCTGATGCATTGGTAGTTTGATTGGAAACAACAAGAGTTTGACTAGATGGTCTTCCTACTGATTGTGTGCTTGAAGAACTGATCACACTGTCACCGACACGAGAGTCCTTACTCGATTGTGGAGGAGGTGGAACAGTGAAAGATGGTCGAGATGCATTGGGAATTTTATCATAAAGCGTGCCGGATTGTGTGTAAATCAAATCCAAGTATTGGGCACGAGCAATGACTTGCTCTTCTGTGACAACTCCACATTTTGCCACATCCTCAGTGATTGATGGCAATAAGGATTTTATGAACCACTCAGCTAAAAGCTGATCAGGAACATATGTCTTAACCATTTGACGACGACGCCGCCACTCATGGATATGATCTGATATATGGGTAGCAATATTCTATTTAAAGTTGGTTAGGAGTTCCATTCCAGTCTCGTATCTGATAAGTAACTGGAATTAGGTCAAAAAGGTAGTGGCTAAAGTGGTGAAGTTATTGAAAGAAGCTCTTGGTAATTCAATGTACCATTTAGCAGTTGGACCAGTAAGTGTTCTTTGGAAAAGATGAAGTCTGATCGAATCGTCATTTAAGGAGTTAGATGAACACCACAAATGAAAAGTCATAACATGATTTGATGGGTCTTCTCTAGGATTTTCGTTAAACTTCAGAATGTCAGATGGTAACTTATGTGGAATTGCCGGCCACCAAGATGCATATAAGATTGGATCATTAGTGAGTCGATATATATATGGTAATTCTAAACTTTATACAAATGGAAATTATCGATTCAAGTCAGGTTGAGCATATGCAGGTAATGATGGAATTGCTTGAGCAATAGGTCTTTGCATACCGACATAGGGCATCTGCATTTTGTAACCTTGGTATGGTTGTTGAACAAAACCAATATAAGGTGGTTGTTGATAACCAGGTTGAATGTGTGGTTGTCCATAACCTGCAAATCCTTGTTGATCTTGACCTTGGTAAGCTTGAGATTGACCAAAACTAGGTTGAGCCTGCGAAATAGGTCCAAACTAAGGTAGGCACTGCTAGAATTGGGGTTGTTGAAATTGAGGCTGCCACAGTTGTTGAATCAAATATTGTTGTTGTTGGTACAACTTTTGTGGATTCAACGGTTGTTGCTATCCAACAATGAAAGGTTGGCCAGGTTGTGAGCAAACTATACCAGTGTAAGCTTGGGTCAGTCTAGATAAGGTTACACTAACCTGAGGTTATTGTTGGATTCCGGAAACAAGTGGTTGTTGTACAACAACTTGAGGAATTTGAACTTCTTGGCTTGAAACTTGTGATTGCAAGGTAGAAGGATCAGTTTGAACAGGTTGAGATACAACAATTTTAACTTGTGACTATGGTACAATGGTAACAACAGGTGTAGTAGGAATAACTGACATAGTTTGCATTGGATACACAAGCCTTGGCTGAACTGGAATTGTTGGTTGCCATTGAAAAAAATCTAATTCTAGGTTGACCTGAATACTGTAGGATATTACCATATTGTAGTCCCCCGGAATAAGGAGGATACAGTGAATAAGCATATTGCTCTCCATAGGGTGGCAATCGAATATTTAATGGATACATAGGTCTTTTTTGACCAGATTACCCAGCTTGATACTGATATTCAGGATCAAACTGTTGAGTTCCCATTAGAGAAGAACTAGGTAAAATTTCGGTTGAGGACATGGGTGATGACCATGGTGTAGAAGCAACCCCTGAGTGGGTTCCAGACAATGATTGGTAACCAACCGGGACAGACGATTCACCATAAAGGTGCGACTCAGGTGTGGTAGAAAACATCGAAGAGGTTACAACAGAAAAATCTGTTGCAGCTGCATCAGATGATACAATCTGAGATGTTGATAGTTGTTTAGCTATTAACTGACCCAAAAGTTGTCCTAAATATTTGACGGGTACTTGAAAAGAAGCAGGATCAAATGAAGCAAAGGAATTAGGAGTACTAGGATAAAGATAAAGCCCAGTTCCAAAGTGAAATGGGGTTTCAGGTGTGGAATCTTCTTCTAATTCCTCTTCTATGGCAATCAAACTTGGTGGAAGAACTTCAGCGTCAGGTCCGTAAAATATTTTTGGTGTTGGTGAAGTTGAAATTTCAATAGTTACTGATGTTTGAGAGGTAACCGGTTGATTGTCTCTGGTAAAGTAACGATTTATGAATGTTCAAGTTCGAAGTCCAGATGTTCAGGTAAATGAATGACAGTTTCAGTAAGAGGTTCCTAAACAATTTCAGGTTCAGATGTAACTTCTGTTTGAACTGGGATAGATTCTAGATTAACTTCTGGTTGAACTGATTGAAGTTCAGAAGTACTTTCTTGTTGAGCAATTTCAAGTTGAGGATCAACTTGTGGTTGAACAACTTCGGTTACTATTTCACTAGGATCAATGCTAATGTTCTCAGGTAATTATGAAACTTCTTCTTCAGGAATGGATGTACTAGAAATAGTTGGAGTAACTAGAGTCTCTGTACTTACCGAAATAGATGATTCAGGTAACTCAGATGAAGAACTAGGAGTTCTTAATGTACTAGACTCAGTTAAGCGAGACCACTTTGCTCGAATTGGTGTCGCTTCGGGAGGCAAAGGAGGTTTTCTTGCTGTTCTCCATGAACGATGGGGTATGGGTTGATGTTCCTCCATGATTTCTGATTAATTTTATTAGCAAAAAATAAATAAACAAAAAGGGGTATACTAGGCAAAAGGTTTACCAAGCAAATGTGAACTGCAGAATACCTCCTAGCGAACCAAGAAGTACGAGTAGGAAATCTCCCCGAATGTTGTGTTCAGTGTATCACAATTTACAAGGCGGCCGACTCGATTACTTAAGGATGGATAGAAACCTAGAGTTGTCCTCCCATATATACCCAAAGGTACGTGGAGGCCCAGTTCATATAAGCACTGTCTAATGCAAAACCGCACAGTGAGAGCATTCCCATATACTTTACATACTATAACACTGTGCTATATACCCGAAGGTACGTGGGCGAGCTACGATATACTCACGCACGTGGAATGAGGTAGCACACTTGGGATGTATTGCAGACAACTTAGCGACATCTGCTTTGTTTCACGACGCCGAAACACGTCTCTAAGCTAGAACCACTAAATGTTTGCGTTAATGACAATGCTCCATTAGGTAAATTGATGTTTATTTTAAGTTGATATTTCTTAGGAATTTTCCTTTCAAGTTCACCACGTGATATATTTTGAAATTCCTAGGAATGCAACTATCATGATAAGCATTCTTTCCATTCAATTTAAAGATGAAAATCCTAGCTACTTAGGGGTAGAGCGATCAAATTTCTTTTGATCAAAGAGCAAAGAGAATAATCTAAATGCAAATTCCCTACACTATTCCTTATCAACACACAAAATTTTTCAATGCAACATGCATGTATTTCTTTTAAGTTTCCCTTAATGTTAATGAACAAAAGGAAAACTAATGCACAATCGATCAATAAACTCTTTTCATAAAAGTGACGATTTCTTTTCAAGGAAAGGAAGACTTTACGACACTTTCGTTTTCAAAGAAATGAGGAATTACAACACTTTCAACAAAAAAACTAATCATTTGCAAACATTAATCAATCAATCTTTCATGAATGAAGATTTGATGACAATTCAATTTTCGAAGGAAAAGAAGATTTTACGACACTTTCTTTCGCTAAAGATCAATCGATAAAGAAAACTAACTTTTGACTATATAGTGAAAATGATAAAGTAAATACATAAGAAAAATTTATCAATCCTAATCTAAGTAGGGCTAGGTAAGGAGATAAAACACTATTTTCAGAGACAAGACATCATTGACATTCAGAAATCATTCAAACAGGAGAAAATTGGCTCAAAAACTTCAGCTCCTAGATCCGAAATTGACCCTCAAGGGATCAATGCAAGCAACAGTAAGAGACAGTGCGCTGAAGTGCACTAGATCTATGCGAGAAGTGCATTGTAGCGCACTGTGTCCTTCATTGGGCTGCACTGGTGACAATAAGCAAATTTAAAGACAATTTGGCACAATTTTGGCTAAATTTTCAATGAAAGAAGACTGAAATTTAGTCAACGACCACAAGTATAGTATGTAGAAATGTCTTAAGAAGCTGATAAGCTACTAAGATGGATGATTGCTCCCCAATGGAGTTTCCAATTTATTTTGGGAAGTTTTAGTGCCTACGGATAAATGCTTAAACCCCTAGACAAGTAGTTAAGTCTAGAACAACAGTGCAAAGCATTCTCTACTTTTCCTATGACCAATAGATAAAATAAGAGGCAAAGCAACCTACCTATATCTTTAGCTTGCTCCTTATCTCCCTTGACCAACTCTGTCACTCCTCTCTGTACTTAATCCGCTTGAAGGGTACCTGCACACAGACAAAAGACAACAACCAATCAAAGCATATGATAATGATCTATTGTTAAACATAGCATGGAATCAAGTACATGATACACATATGAAAGCATAAATGAATAACACAAGTATATGGAAAAAGATTTGAACACTTTATAGTAAAAGGAAGAGTTACAACACATTGCTTGATTCAATGTCACTCCTCCAGTTCAATCCCATCCTCTCCTCATAACAAGCAAGACATTTTGACATCATTACAATACTTGAAATCAACTCAAGTCTCATATTAACAACATCTCCCTATAATTCAATAATTTCTAGCCCCTGATCACTTAGATGAGTGGTATTTTTATAGGTGAATGAAGGAAGTTATGCCATAAATGGTGATAATGAATGCCCTCCCAAACTTAGCATTTAGTTCCATGGAGGAAGGGATAGGGGATTGATGTTCCTTAAATCCCTTCCTTATCCAAATACGAGCTCAAAGGAGTAGATAACCTTGAGAAACTTCTAGAGGCATCCAATGGATAAGGAATCTTTCAAACCCTCATGGAAATTCACTCAAATTCACCCATCGCAGGCCAAAGAGGGACCAAGTGTGCTGCATAGCACCCTATCAGTGTATGGTTTGCATTGCAGTGCACCCTAATGAAGGCCTACCTATGCTGATCTTCTTAGAGGCAGTTTCTGGATTATTTTAGTCATGAAACTTCTTGGGAAGCTAGGCATTCTGATGGTTGATTTATTTAGGGCATGTAACCACTGAATTAGGGTTTGATGGCCCCTAACAATACTGATATGTAGGTTGGGGTTGATGTGCCCAAATGGATCTGTAACACCTATGAAGCTCTTCTTATGAAATAGGTTCGATTATCCCCTAATTATCATCATCATTTGAGAATTGAGGGAAGGTTTGAGCCAGTTGCAACACCTCTGCTATAAACACCTCCCTAGGGGCTTTGTATAGGTTGTTGAAATGCCTCTTTACTAGGCTAACTAGCTCTACAAAGGAGGCTTTACCTAGATCATTTAGATCCCAAATGGTGTTGTTTTCTTTACAACCCTTATCAAAATTTTGGATGAATTTTGCATTTTCATCCCCACGTTTCAGCCATACAACTCTACTTTTAAGTCTCTAGGGCTCCTCCTTTTCTAACAAAATCCTTCTTTTGGATGCCTCCAACTACATAAGTATCTACTTAGACTCTTAATATTCATGCCACCCCCCCCACCTACATCCTCTAACCTCCCCAAATCTTCCTCCACCAGTTTAAGCTTTTCCTCATCCTTTTTTTCTTTTGAATTGACCATTGAATATTTACCTCTTTTACCCTTTTCAAATAATTAACAAATTGGGTTATAATAAGAGCCCCCAAGTCAAGGTTCTAAGGTATCCAAATATCCTTCACCGAATCGTGAAAATGTTCATTTTGGAGCCTAGACCCATTAAATTTGAAGGGGTTTTCGTGTTTGTGCATTCCCAATTCCATTTCTAGGAGGATGGGATGATGATCTAATTCCCCTCCTATTCCAATTCACTGTTTGAATAAGGGAACCTTTTCCATCAAACATTCTGCCATTATAAGATGATAAATGTGTTTAGCCATCATAGCCTCCCTTGCCTTCTTGATGCCAGGTAGGCTTGCACTTGATTAAATCAACATCAATCGGTTTACATGTCGTGAGGAAGTGAGTGAAGTAATATGAGAGGGAATTATTCTTGGCATGAGGACCCTAGAATTCAGAGGCCCTAATCGAGAAGTTTAGGTCATCACCAATCACCATATTGTCGACAAACATGAAGGAACTATTCCTCAAACTATCCCAAAAAGGGGCATGATATTGATAGGGCCCATAGATGTTTATCACTTGAAGATCCACCTCTCACTCTGTAGAGTAAATATTCACTCCCAAGACCAAATCCCTACCCCAAGAGCCAAGAAATTTGATTGATTTTAAGTTAAAACTAATTGTTAATCCTCCAGACCTACCTCTTGCATCTAAGCCAATAAAGGACCGTCCCAAGAAGATAGTTTGCAATACATGAGAAACCATTTCATCCTCCCCAATGTTTCATGTATAAGTATAATGTTTGGGTGTTCTGTTTCAACCAACCTCCTCATGGCTAGTTTTTTGGACGAGCTAGCCAAACCCCTACAGTTGAAGGATAACAAAATCATGAGGTCAATTATCTAGGAGCTTTCACTGCTTTAATCTCCCCAACAATCAACTTTTGTTTACCACTAGCTACTTCTAGTCAGCCTTTGTGCTGAGCCTTAGAAATGTATGATTTTCTTCCCCTCAATCTACCATTAGCCTTATCTAGGGAGAAGGTATCGAGACCACCAAATCCCATCTCAGGAGGCCCCTTAGAGGATTTGGGAAACAAGTTGTAATGGGATAAGGATTTTGAAGAATTGTCTAGAGAGGAGAGTGCGGAAATTTTCAGGAAGATGGGTTGATCGAGAGATAGGGGCACTGAACAGGCCTCGAAGGAGCCTAGGGGACTATAATACTATAGGATCCATGATGAAGAGTTGGAGGACTTGAGCCCATATTCAAGTTATCAAAGGATGAATTTAAAAAATATTTAGAGTGAGAGGGAAGGAAAGTACCCGATGGGGAGAGCCCCAAGGAATATGGACCCGAACCACTAGCTTGTACACCCTTCGAAAATGTTTTAGCTCCTGTATTAAATAATTTTGATGGACTTAGGTCTTTTTCAACTTCGGCCTGTTCCAAATTTTGTGCCTAATCTGTAGATGGTGGAATTCACAGCTCCATATCAGCTATCTCTGAAGCCCTTTTATGCCTTTTTTTTTATAATTTCTAGACTCTTTCTTGCTCAAGAAAGGAAGAGATAATGATTTGATTAAATTCCTATATTTATGACATCAAAGACATCTAAAGGGAATCCCCTCATAGTCCAATTCCTGCCGATGAGTTAGAACATTGTAACACAAGTCTAATTACTCCTCTAACCCTTCTTGAGGATCCAAGTTTACCAAGATCCTTTCCAAAGACAAGATTTCGATGGATAAATATAACATATCGACCTCGAAAAATTCACCCAAGTGGTTACCTATTTCCCAAAATACACACATTGAGAAAAATTGGGGGCATAAGCCTGGTAAATAAACCCATACTGGGGCTCTGTCTATTTTCTATATACTTGCATAAAAAAAGGGGGTTCCATTGTTTCATTAGAACCAAATAGGAGTATATACACCAATTTTTCCCATGGCCCATGAAGCCTCTTTAGATGGTGAAAAGATAAACATAAACCAACCCTTTTATAGTAGACTTACCATTGGAACCTTCTCTAGCATGTTACCCCATTCCTTGTTGACCCAGTCACATAGAAATTTTGTGGAGAAGTGACGTCCCCTTACTCTCCTAACCAACACTTGTTCAACCATGATCATTACCTCTTCCATCTGTACATCCTCACCTAGAACCGGTTTTTGAACACTACTCTTTCTTTGTGTACAATGACCTTTCTTTTGCTTCTACCCTATCTTTCTAAGACCTTCTAAATTATCTGCCCCCTAGGGTTTCAAATTTCCTAACCTGATCACACAAATATGTTGAGTTTCCTCTGTCCTCATTATTTCCAGGCACCAAATGAATTTCAAAGCCAATATTTTCTCCCAAAAACCCTAATTAAATGATATCAATAGGCCCATATTCGAGAACAATACCTGCTCCATCGGAAAGTCCTATAGCAAACTCCTCCCCACAAAACCCTTCATTTTGTGTGTGGTCAAAACCTTAGGAAACTACCACAATTTATTTCTCTTGAATAGTTCCAAACATGACATAGGGTTTTTTTCTAGAGTGCAAAATGTTGGAGGAAGAAAATGTGTCATCGACCTCATAGTTGGGAAAAGGGCCCGAAACTGAATCCTCCGTTGCATTGAATGAACCCAACACCATCAATAACCCCTTAGCTTGATTGATGTGACACGTCGAAGGGGTACCAATTACCTAACTCCAATACTTGCAATCCCATTTAAGGAATGGCCAAATACCCCAATCAGGATGCAACATTTTTCCCCTAGACCTCCACGATGTGCTACTTAGCTAGAGCCTCATAGCATGTCAACATAGAATCACTAGAGTTGTATGAAAATTCTACCAACTCCTTCATAGAGGTGAATACCAAAAACATGAAGTCAAGACTACAAACAGACCAACAGGCGAGACAACAATCCCAACCTCAGAACCACTGGTCAGAAAACTCCTTCACCAACTCAGCTAAATTTCATTGGTCGTAGAAAATCTAGTGCACCATAGAATGCCTTTTCAAAACCTATATAAAGAGCATATATTCAACTTAATGCTATGGAACTTCCCTGAACAATTTATGATACCTTCATCTACAATCACTAGTTGAAATTATGGTGTTGGATATACAAAGCAATTAAGAAGTTTTTCCAATTTGTAATTAATGAATTTATGGGTCTTACCTTAATCAACTAATATTATTACCTTTTTCTTTTTGATATATCCTTCTATCTCGAGGGTTTGTGGAGTACTAATGCCATCCAATGCATGATTAGAGATCGTTGGAGTAGTCTCTTCTAATATCTAGATCTTGTGATGGTTCCACTTCTTGATCTTATTCATCTTCACAAACTATGTAGAAAAAAATATTTTCACTGCATTTATGCCGCTTATTGTACTTGTTGTCACAATTAAAACATAGTCCCTTTGCTCTTCTTTCATGCATTTGTCGAGGAGTCAACCGTGTTGTTTTAGGAGATGGAGCATGATTTTCTCTATGGTTATTAGAGACCCATTTTATAGTGGTCATATTTTTAAGATCAAATTTCCTTTCCATACTAAAAGCATGCTCTAAATATTTAGGTTCAAAGAGACACAACTCATGTTGGATGTTTTCCTTTAAAGTTCTCGTAAATAGGTCAAACAAATTATCCTCTAAAATATTGTTTATCATGAGTCTCAACTTTTAGAATTGTTGAATGAGCTATGGAATTGGAACTTTTTGTCAAAGATTTACCAAATGACTAAAGAAAGCATTGTTCTAATATTCGCATAATCTGGTATGAATTCCTATGTAAAAATAGACCAATATATAACAAAATCCTATTTCCTTTCACAAAACCATTGATACCATACGTGTTGGTTATGTTCTAAGAACATGGATGTAATATTTTCCTTTTGTAAGGATGTCACTAGGTATAGATCAAAGTATTGATCCATTTGGTATATCAATGTTATAGGATCGTTACCTTCAAACTTTCTCATATCAATCTTCGAAATGTAGTAAGTTCCTTATTGCGGATTTAAATCCCTGATGATGTGGATCTTGGATTGAAAAGTCATTATTATGGTTTTATGATTCAATATTTGTGCTCTTTAATTGTGATAAAATGTCCTCGATAGGTGATTGAGCTCCAACACAATGGTTCTCCTTATTTTCATGATTTCCTTGGATCTTAATGTCCGTTTTAGGAAGCCTCTCAAAGAGAATATTTTCCACGATATTCATGGATTTTTGTATTTCTTCTTTGTTTTCATTCATCTTCTTTTCCATTTCATTAAGTTTCTTCTCTAATGGGGAGAACTTAGATTCCAACCTTTCACTTTCTTGATAAGTCCTAGATGAGCCATTAGGAGGCTTAATTGGTGTAGTATTTTTTGGATATTTCTCTTGAGCCATGTGAGAAAATACTAATAGTAATCCTCTTTATAACAACTTCCAGTCACAAAAAAAATGGATCTTCTAATTAAAAGTTAGGTCACTTGTAAGTTAAGTACCTTTAAAACCTTAATTTGGATAATATCTAAATTACTAAACCTATTCTCGATATAACTATGAGATTTGAGCCCTTCTAAATATAAAACTTTGGTTTGTAATACCCTGCTATGTCTTCTTTGCAATTCCACAGGTGTGACTGAAATTGGATGTACCAAGGGAAATTTATGGTAACTTTCCCAAAACTCGTTGATTTTTGGCCTCTTCCCATGAACAAACTTTTATAGCATGCCACATATTTAATTCTTCAAATATTATTCTAAAATTTGTACTTAAGGTACTTATGTATGTCTGTTAAGATCCTTGAATATTTCACAGTCTGAAGAGTCCTAGAAAATAAGTTATAGAAAAAATACCAAGCTGACCTGTTTGAAGGTGATTTCAGGAACCTTCACAAACTCTAACTCCCATAGAGTATAAATATTAGACAATAGCGAACCAAAATCTTAAATTTGAAATAGATGTTCATTGAAATTTCTCCTCAATATGGTCCAAGGGTCACTATTTGAAACCTCCTAAAAAATAAGCTATAGCAAAAATTCCCAAATAACTTTTTTGAAACTAATTTCAAGAGAATTTGGTGGCCCTAACTTCCTTAGAGCTTATATTTGAAATTATAGCGAAGTAAAATCCGAAATTTGAAACAGATGTTCATTGAAATTCCACTTAAATATGATGCAAGTTTCACTATCTGAAACCACTTAGAATTAAAGCTACAATAAAAATACCAAATTAACCTAATTGAAATTGATTTTAGGAGCATTCAAGAACCCTAAATTCCTTAGAGAGTATCTCTAAAAATATAGCGAATCAAGCTATAAAATTTAAACTAATTTTACCTAAGATTTTCTCTCAATATGATCTAATTTTCGCCATATGAAACCTCCTAGAATTTTTTTTAGTGAAAATGCCAAGATGACTTCTTTGAAGTAGCAAAACCTTAGGATCATAAGCTATGATACCAAATGTTATGAACATTGCACATTAAAAATGATAAGAAACCAATAATTGAAATCTTGTTTAAAGGGTAAACCTCCTTTTACAATGAATACAATGTACAATACAAGATTTGATGATCTTAAGACTAGGTCTCCTTAGTATATATAGGAAATAGAAGGTACATTTACAATAAAATAAGACCATGAAAGGTTCTAGCCTACATAGCAATATTGTTTATTTTTCCTTGGCAACTCAACTATGGGTCTATGTCTAAGAACATGATCATAAATACACTGATATACCACAATGCTAGCACTCTGCACAACAAAAAATATACAACAGTGAATCAATCTAGTGCACAAGATAACAAAATTCAACACAAAACTTGTTATATTACAAAATTTAATACAACAAACATAGAGCTCTCGTACTAGGGATCACGACCCTTGTAATTAGCCCTAATACAAGAACAACTAGGGCTTGAACGAAGTACACTTGACTTAATTGAAGAAGGAGTGATCAACTTAGCCCTTTCCATCCACATACCTTAAACACATCTCTCATGTCCTTTGCCACCTATTATGCTGCTCACAAGTACTTTTGCAATGTTAGAATGCTTGTATGTTTAGTTAATAATCTACCACTATCAATGATCGTTGCTCCTCCAATGTCATTGATATTTGGCCTTCAAGTTTCCCTCATCACAAACTCCTTGTAACTTCAAAATGACTGTGCATAGGGTCTTTAAATTCTACCCTCTTATCATTGATATGCTACTCCAAATCACTGAACTTAGGGCACACAATGAATAACCCTCTTAACTAGCTTTTTCTACTCCAAAAATATTAGTCCTTAGGGCTTTAAAGATTTCCCTCTTAACAGTGAAAAATCTACTCCTTGTTCACTGTACTAGGGCACACAATCCTACCCTCACACAATCCACAACTCTGAAGGATCTAGGGCTTCATACATTGTCCACAAATATGCAATTTGGCTCCTCAAATTGCACAAAACTTAGGGCCTTTGTACTGCTTTCCAATACCCTTGGAACGACCCTACCACTATAGCAATTCATCAACATAAAACAACACAAACATACCTTGTTGTCCTCCTAAGAAAACTTTGTTCCGTGCAACACAACCTCTGAAATTTGTGGCCCCTGCCCTAGCTTATTGATCCCATTCCAGGCTCATACACCTGTCTCCTGTGGTTTCCTGAGTTCAACCTCCAATCATAGGTCTGTGGTCACTTAACAATCTTGGCCTTAGGTAATTATTCTACATTTAAGGTCAAGGAATTCGACCCTTGTTTCTTCTTTATTACCAAACCTTGAGACATGTTTTATCCATAGAAATAAGGGCTCTTTCCCTCACTAAACTCCTGAAGAGCCTCCCACCCAAATGTAGAACATTCAACCCCAAACCAACATGCGAAAAAAACAAACCATACACCAGAATTTCAGCCAACTTCCTTCCTTTGACCTGTACCAGAATTTGAGAAGAGTAGAACCCAAACTCATCATCTTTCTCCTTTCTAATTCAACTTCTGAGGTCAACGACTACCTTGGCTTGTTTTATGATGAATTTCTTTTGTGGATTCTCTCCAAAAAACTCACCTTCGCCTCTCCTTATAGGTTTCTATGCTGGTGTCATCTCACCAAGGATTGTGACTTTGTAGGCCAAGCCGACTTGAGTTATCTTGGAAAAACCCAACTAACATAAGAGATAAAAAATTATGTTGGTTCTTTACTGACATCATTGAAGCCTTAGGTGCCCCTTAGCCTTTTAAGGGTTCCCCTCATGCATTCAATGATCAAGCTATCATTTTATCCACTTGGTTTTTCACCCACAACTTTGGGTACAAAACCCACTACTTAAGTACATTATCCATAAACCACTTTTGACGGTCAACTCCTCACAAACCCAGTACCCCAAGGGTTGTGGGAGTACCTCCCGAGCTACACAAATAAAAAATATAACAATATAAATGTAATCACTCAATATATAGGGATTAATAAGGGATTTTAGGGTTAACAAGGAGCTTACATAGAGCTTAACATCCTCCCTTTTTCTTGGAGTATGAAATGATAGGATATTGGCATCACAATCACAAATGGTTGGACCATAGAGTGTTATAGGTACTTCTCCCTAATCGATCATAACAAGATTGATGATCTCCTACCATCCCAAAGAGTCCATTTTTGAGTCACACAAATTGTGTAGTGCATTTTAGCTTCATGAAGTGTTTAGGAAATAGAATGTATATGGAAATATTAGATCCACCAAAATGGTTGCAAGCAACCTAATTAGCATCAAGTAAATCACATATAAAAAAATGGTATCTCCTCTATGTTGGAAATGCCATGATATCATAATATTCTCCTTGACTCAGTGTAATTCAAATCAACTCAATGCCTTCTCTAACGTCCCCTTTCTTTTCAGTGGCTTCTCTAAGCTCCTCCTTGAGCTTTTCAAGCTCTAGGTATTTGCTCTAAATTCAGGTTTGAAACTTATTCACCATGTATTTGTAACATGCTCTATTGCTCTTGAATTTTTACTAAGAAATTAGAGTCCTCATCAAATATGTTGGGGACTTCTCTTTCTCCCTGTGTGCATGCTTAAACTCTGATAGATTCTTAATCTCTACAATGAATACCATATATTCCATTTGTATTTTCTTAATATCATTAGGCATATGGGTTGCTTGAAGCTACACATAGGCTTTCTTCAAAGCATAAATTTTAGAAAATAACTTATATATAAATAGGGTTTCCATGGCTTCTGACTTGGGATTCTTTTCATTCAAGGGTTGTGAGTATACTTTCTATGATTCATTCTTATTCCTGTTTGTTTACTTTGATACTGTTATCACCTCACTACGATTTTCAAATGAAGTCCATTAATTTTCTTTGGAAAGAACCCCAATGTTTCACAATCTAAAAATCGTAGCAAACTTTTGTATAATGTTCGTGATATTTGCACCCTTGACTGCCTAAGAAGACTCCATCCAGGAGCCCAAAGAGGCTAATAGTGAAACCCAAACATGGGATCAAGGAAATAATAATAATTCCCCAACATGACCTAAATAATATTTAGTTGCTTTAAGTTCAAATCTTTAGTTTATGTTGGCTCAATTTTAGAAAATTAGCTCAAACCCCCTGCTTACAATTCTCATTCCAACACTGTTAGGTACATATACTACTAGTGGAACCCCTTATTGTTATGAGTGAAACCCCCTTATTGCATTATTGTGCCCATAAGTCCCCATGTTGTTATTATTATGCCCCATAGAAGCCCACTATTGTTATTGTTGTGCGCCTACAATATTACTGTTATGTAGGCTTTGATTGTATTGGGACCCCTTAGACTCCTATATATAGAAAGGAGGTCTTGTCATTTGTATCATCCAAGAATTTTCATTTTTGTAATGTAAGGGGTTTCCCCTCGAAGAGGCTGCTTTTACGTTGTTATTTCTTCTTTTCTATCTTTTTGTGAGCTGGTTTCATAACATTTGGTATCAGAGGTTTGGATTCTAGGGTTTCGTTGCTCCAAAGGGGTCATCGTGGAATTTTCAATATGACTTTTTCTCTATGAAGTTTCAAAAGTTAAGAAAAAAAACCCATTTGAGCTGAAATCATTCTAAACCTTGGGTCTAAATTTTAGATCTTGTCTCGCTATATTCAGAGATATGATTTGATGAAGTTAGGGTTTTTGCAAGCTCCAGAATTCCATCGCAAACAGGTCATCGTGATATATTCGCTATAATTTTTTTTCTACAAAGGTTCAGATTCTGGAATTAAAACCCATTTGGGCCAAATTCATGATGAAGCTCGAGCCAGAATAACCGATCTTTTTTCACTATATTTTCGGATATATGGTTCAAGCTAGTTAGGGTTTTTGCAGGCTCCTGAATTACATCCCAAACAGGTGACCTGGGGAAAATCGTCATAACTTTCTCTCTGAGCATCATATTGAAATTTCGTAAAAAGTTACAAAAATAAGACGACCTTTAGTTTTCTATATATCGGTTTCAGGTCCTAATGTCGAAACAGTGACATGTGGAACTTTATACAAGTTTGCTCTACTGAACCAATATATAATCAGGTCATCGCGGGAGATTTAGCATAACTATTCCTTGGAGAATCTAATATTGATCAGAATTGAAGGTTTAGAAAGAGGATTCAGAGGGCTACAACAGGATGCAATTACAGACCTTGGTGATCCAAAATTACAGAGATACAATATATTCAATATCGAGCACCTACAAAGTGAAAAAAGGTGTGTAGTTTTTTTAAAGTTTTGCATAGGTTTAGTTGAAAAATTAGTTTGAAGGAATTCAAAGGGTGTGGAAGCTAAGATAGATGGTATAGAAGAAAATATTAAAGGAAACATGGAAGATCTGAAGACAAATTTGACAAATTTTCTACAAGAAATTCTTACTAATGACGAAAGGGTAGTAAAGGAAACTCATGATGAGAACAAAAGAAATGTTAATCATGATTTCATGGACTCTAACGTTGGATTGAAGACCCACCATGTTCCAAAGATAGATATGAGGAATTTTGATGGCAAGGATCTCATAACATGGATACCACAGATGGAGCAATATTTTGAACTCCATAATGTGCAAAACACACAAAAGGTACGCATTGCAACTTTATATTTGGAACCAAATTAGTTTGTATGGTATCGATGGCTTTGCTCTCGTAAATAATTTGTCACTTTGGAATTTTTTATGGAAAAAATGATCGCACATTATGAGGATACAAAAAAAAAACACCTTTTTTTAGCCAATCTATAAATCTCAAACAAAAGGGTTAAATGATGAAGCACATTGAGGACTTCCAAAAATTGAATATAAGAGTAAAAGATATTCCAGAGGAGCATAAGATTGATGTGTTCATAGGGATTTTAGAGGATGTCATCCAACATGAGGTTCACCTTTGGGAACCTGATTCATTTGAGAAGGCATTCAGGTTGGCAAGAAAAATGGAAAGCAAAATTATGGCAAAAAGGAAGCCTACCACTCACAACTATAAATATGGAAGTGTTGTTTCTCCTAGCCTTTCACTACCGACAAGGTTGAAACCACAACAATTGGAAGAAAAAAGAGCAAAAGGGCTTTGTTACAATTGTGATAGAAAATACACTAAAGGTCATAAGTGTGCTGAGAAGAAATTAATTTACATAGATGGGGAATAGGAGCAAGAAAAGGAACAAGAAATGTCAAAAGAAGAGGATATACACCAGGAACCAATCCCAGAGAAAGAAGAAATGAATCTGACCATATCTTGTAATGCATTGATAGGAATTACCACTCCTCAAACTCTCAAGATAAAAGGTCATATCAAGAAGAAAAAGGTAATTGTGTTGATTGATTAGGGTAGTACCCATAGTTTTATTCATTGTAATATAGCCAAGGAATTGAATTGCTTTCTATATCTAGCACCAAAGTGTCAAGTAATCGTTGCAAATGGAGGAACCATAAATTGCATTGAAAGTGCCATAATATGAAGCTATCCATGGGATAATATGTCTTGAATGGTACAATGCTTTCCATTCCAATGGGTGGTGCAGATGTTGTACTAGGAGTCCAATGTATACAATCTTAAGGTACAATAGATTTTCATTTTCAAGAACTTTTCTTGAAATTTTTTTGGGAATGAAAGGAAGTTGAATTAAGGGGTATCAAAGGGAAACTAGGAAAGATAATCATCTCTAACATCATGACAAATATTCTAAACAAATAACAATGGGGTGTAATTGCACAATTATGTTCACTAGAGGTTCCCACATCGAAATCATTTATTTCTCCATATCTCCAAAACGTTTTGGATAATCATTCCAAGTTATTTGAGACTCCCAAATGCCTACCAACTATTCAAGTTCATAATCACGTTATTCATTTGATTCTAGGAAGTATTCCCCCAAACATCAGGCCTTACATAAATTCATATGCCCAAAAGAGTGAAATTGAACGTATGGTTGCAAAAATGCTAGAGGTTGGTATAATTCAACCTAGTCAGAGTTCTTTCTCTGCTCCAGTGGTATTGGTACACAAGAAGGATGGATCATGGTGCATGTGTTCGGATTATAGGGAGCTCAACAAGCTTATTATTAAAGATAAATTTCCAATTCCTATCATTGATGAATTATTGGATGAATTACATGGAGAAATTTAATTCATCAAGTTGGACCTTCGTTCAGGATATCATCAAATTAGAATGAAGACTGAAGACATTCAAAAAACAACATTTAGAACTCATGAGGGTCATTATGAATTTTTGGTCATGCCTTTTGGCCTTACTAATGCACCTTCTACATTTCAAGGTTGTTGGGTGTGGAGCCTGATTATCTTCTATATTCAAAAGTACCACCACATTGGACCCTAGTTCAAAATGGGGGCGGCAATGCCGCCCGTAAAATATTCGCTGCAGGGGGGGTCCAGGGGGGGCAGCTGCGAC